>CM032374.1:1019483-1033111 GCA_019023105.1 Diglossa brunneiventris
TGGGAGCCCTCAGCCTCGCCTCAGGGCTGGGAAATCCTGCTGCTTTTGTTCCTCAATCTGTCACAATATCCTCTGCTGGGCTGGGGAGGAGGCTCCAGGGCTGGGTCCTCTCAGAGGAGCATGGCCAGCACTGCCCAAGTGTCCCCATGTCCCCCTCTGGGGGCTGCTGATCTGCCCAGCCCATCAGTTTAACCTGGGCCTCCACAGAGCTGCCTGCTCCTCTCCCAGTCCTCCAGAAATCCTCATTCAAGGTCCAATTTCCCCCCAAATTTGCTTGGGGGAAAGACACACAAGTTTCATCTTAGTTCCCCCCAGTATAATTTTGCCTTCCCAATGTTGCCATTTTCTGGATAGACAAGGATAAAATATCTCCATCTACAAGACAGTTTTCATGATCCTTTCCCAACCTTAAGAATTCTGCCACAACACCATCAGAAATCAATTCCAAACACGCTCTGGCTGAGTTAAAACCCCTGATTCTTGCAGTTTTGTCACCTGGCTGGGTGATATCCCAATTTCCTGCTGGGCTGGTTCGCCCCCAAGCAGGCAGCACGGGCCAGATAGCTCAGTCCTCTTTTGGGGACAGAGTGTCCGGGGACCCAGGCTGCTCTTAGCCACAGGCAACCTTAGCAAGCCTAAGGGATATCAGCTCTTTAGGGATTTATCAGCTCTCTTATGATTTCAGATCTCTGCCTGCTAAGGCGCCGATGCAGGCTGAGAAGGCAGACGTGAGGGAGGAGAAGGCAGCTGGAGTTGCACAGCGATGGCTTTACTGGGGCTCTGTGAAGGGTTCCAGCGACGGCTCGTCTCACCAGAATGGGCACAAAGAGCCCTTTCTATAGGATTTATGGGGATCCAAACTTGTCCAGTAGCAGGGGTTAAGGAAAAGTGACCTATGGGGTTACAGAGAGATAAGCTGGGGGTGAAAGGTGGAAGAGAGGGGTTTCTTTGCTATTTCACCATGACTTGGCATTTCCTATCTTTAAGCCTCGGCTCTCCGTGGGGCCCTAGCAAGCCCAGAGCCTGCTGCAGGGGACACCGTGGGCTAACCAGGTCCCTGTGCCGCAGGTATTACAACAAGCTGGTCCGGAGCCTGCTGGAGTGCGACGAGGACACGGTGAGCACCATCAAGGAGAGCCTGATGGAGAAGCTGGGGCCCAACATGGCCAGCCTGTTCCACCTGCTGCAGAGCGACCACTGCGCCCAGGGCCACCCTCGCGCCGAGCTGCTGCGCAGGAGGCTCTCGGAGCCCCAGAAGCTGAAGCTGCTGCTCAGGAACCTGCGAGGTGAGGGCTCCACAACCGCCCACGCCAAGCGCGGCTCCGCCGAGCGCGCCTGACCGGGCCGGGCAGGCCGAGCACGACCAAAGCTGAGGGCTCTGCTCCAGGAGTGCTGCACCCAAAGCCAGTGGACTGTAGGTGTTGTAACCCCCAGGAGCTGGGTTTAGTTCCTTAGGGCTCGTTTAGTTAGTTCATCTTCTCTGTTCCTCTCCAACAACACTTCTGCGTGGGTCTGTGTTCGGTGTCGCGACTCTCCCGCCGGCCAGGCTCTGTCTCTTCTCTTCCCCACAAAAAAATTTGTTATCCCAAAAAATCTTAGTCTTTAGTAGATCCCTACAGTGGTCAGGTCTTCAGGCACCAAACTCCCAAGGTCTGGAGGCTGAGTTTTGTCCCAAGCTGTTGTGCTGACACCAGCCAGGCCTGGAGGTTCGGCACCGAGGGGAGGAGCTGCTCCTCTCCTGCAGGTGACGAAAGATGCACTAAAAACTCTCACAAATCCTAAAAACATCTGTGGGATTCATGTCATGAATCTGTGCTGGCCATGGACGAGCATGGATGCCACATTCCTGGTCCTGTAGTGTCACCCTCAGCCCTAATCCTTCCAGCAGAGTGCTGTGAACACGTTTAAGTCAGGATTTACCAAACTCTCTGCATGGTTTAGTCGCTGGAGCTGGCACCACGGTGCAAAATGAGCTCAAACCAGCCCACAAAGCCCAAAAGAAGGAGAGGGACGTGTTCTACTGTGGAAAGAGGTTGTGGCTGCAGCTGCTCAGGAGGTCCCATAATCGTGTGTTGTATCTCAAAGCTCACATCGCTGTACTGTATTTAACTGCCTGAAGCTTTAAACCAAGCCTAACAGAAACAAAGCCTGTTTTAAGAT
Organism: Diglossa brunneiventris; assembly: GCA_019023105.1. Lineage (NCBI taxonomy): Eukaryota > Metazoa > Chordata > Aves > Passeriformes > Thraupidae > Diglossa > Diglossa brunneiventris. Next base: position 1,021,644 of record CM032374.1, read on the forward strand.
TAGAGAATTAAAGGCCTTGCTCTAACTGTGGTATAAATAGTGCTAAAATCTGTCTGTACTGTACATAAACTCCACCAGAGTCTGCTTCAAAGGAGCAGTAGAGGATAACTTTATTGCCTAAACTGAGTTTTGTAAGTCAGCTCTTTCTGTATTATTATTATTATTTTATTATTATTATTATTACTTTCTTTTTCCGGGAAGCAGGACCTCTGTCATAGTCAGGAGTTCACATTCCACTCTGTGGCCTTTTAAGAAAGGAAGAGGGGAAAGGCTTAGGATGGGAATCGCAGGACCAGGAACGGCCTTTCAGAGCTGAAATTGAGGCAAAATCCATAAAAACCCAAGAGCAGGCTGGTCAGTCCTGTCCCCACAGGGCTGCCAGGAAATGCACTTAGAGCCAGGGCAGAGCTGCTGGGAATTCTGGAATTGTCAGATCCTTTGGGAATCTCATGGGGCAAAATTCCCATCAGGATTTCTGGGGCAAGGCGGGGAAAATCCATAATTCTCTCGAGCTCCAGCAGGAAAGCTGAGGACACAATGAATGCTCTGGGAGCTGCCTTTCCTCCACCCTCCTCCTCTCCTCAGCTGGGCTCTGGGAAGAGGAGCAGAGCAGGAGATCCCAAAGCTGCTCCCCACAGCACAGCCAGGCCCTGGTGAGCCCACATTTGGTGGGTCCCCACCCTTTGTGGATTGGGATCCACCAAACATCCTTTGTGGTGTGGGACCCACCAAATGTCCTTTGTGGTGTGGGATCCACCAAAGGCCCTTCGTGGTGTGGGATCCACCAAATGTCCTTTGTGGTGTGGGACCCACCAAATGCCCTTTGTGGTGTGGGATCCACCAAATGTCCTTTGTGGTGTGGGACCCACCAAATGTCCTTTGTGGATCAGGATCCACCAAATGTCCTTTGTGGTGTGGGATCCACCAAATATCCTTTGTGGATCGGGATCCACCAAATGTCCTTTGTGGTGTGGGATCCACCAAAGGCCCTTTGTGGTGTGGGATCCACCAAATGCCCTTTGTGGTGTGGGATCCACCAAATGTCCTTTGTGGTGTGGGATCCACCAAAGACCCTTTGTGGATCAGGATCCACCCAATGCGCTTTGTGGATTGGGATCCAACCAATGCCTTTTGTGGTGTGGGATCCACCAAAGACCCTTTGTGGTGTGGGACCCACCCAATGCCCTTTGTGGTGTGGGACCCACCCAATGCCCTTTGTGGTGTGGGACCCACCAGGCCAATCCCAAATCCATGCCTTGGAGTCCCTGCAGTGTGGAAGACTCTGCCTCAGAGCATTGGAGAGCTGATAAAGGAGGGATCTCTTTTTTCTTATGGAAACCTGAAGCAATATTATTTTATTTTTTGTGTTGTTTGGGAAACCACAAAGCCTTTAAACCAGAACTTGCTGCTAAAATATCAAAACCAGATACAGTGGCGGCGTTTCAGATGTCGCTGTCTTCATGAAATGTAGAAGTGCTGGCAGAGAATTGGAAGCAGCAAAAAAATATTGCTGACATCGGTGGGGGGTCAGAATTTGTAATTTTTTTGGGATACTCCAAGCAGAGCCATGCAAGGCAAGGACGATGCAAAGTTGCTCCCTCCTGAATCAGGCAGGGATTGAGAGGCCGACACAAAGAAGTTCTGAGAGGTGAAAACCAAAAGCTTCTGGAATATCCCAACCCTAAAATTGGGATTATATTTAGGAATTGATCCCAGGAGAGCATCCCTGACTCCGTACCCCGTGGCTGTTGGGAGCCAGGGAATTCTGGTGCAGTTTGTGCCTCCAGTCTGTGCTTTTTTTGAGAATTGGTCACAAAAAGTCTTTCCCTGCCTTGGGGCAGTGGTCCAGCCCCACCTGGGAGTGTTCCAGAACTCCCACTGGGGAGCTTTCCAAGGACACCTGGGCAGGGATATGGAAAGTGGCATCTCCACCCACCCATTGCTCTGCAACCCCAAAAAGGCGCTTAAAGCAGATTTGGGGCTGGGGAGGAGCCCTGAGCCTCCCGGTCCCATCTCTATTTTTGGGGTGCCATAATGAAATTTCCCTTTCCAGCAGCGATTCCAACTTTGTCTCCTGAACGAGGGTGGGAAGAGGGGCAGGGAGATGATTGCCCCTGGTGGGGTTTGCTGTGGTGGAATTCCAGAATTCCACGGAATTCCCGCGGAATCATCCCTGGAAATACCCCTGGAAGCTCCCCCTATACCATCCCTGTCCCAAAGAGCCACAATTCCCAATTTTTGAGCTGCTTTGAGGTCACTTTGGTCCCTGTGCTGGAGCAGGGAGGAATTTGGGATCCCTCACCCAAGCTGGGCACTCCCTGCTCAGCCGAGGGGATTTGGGAGCTCCTCCCATCCCTCAGGAATGAGGACAAGGTTTGGATTTGGGTGTGGGAGATCCCTCGGGGTGGGGAATGATCCCCACGACCAAGTCCAGCAATTTCACCCTGGAGTTCATCTCTGCTTCGTGTTTTTGGTCTCACAAAAGGATTTTTTTTCTCTCGGGGCGGGGCGGGGTTTCTCTGGGAAGGTTTGCATGAGTCTCGTGGTTTGTTTGCACTTTAGACGTTTTTGTGCCATTTGAAATTTGCATTATTTGTATTTATAATTTAAAGAGACCTAGAAAAGGGAAAAGGGAGAGAGTTTGGGGGTTTTGGGGGGGTTTTGGGTTTTTTTGCTGAGTACTGGAATAAACAGTGAGCATATCTGGTATATGTCCTTATTTATTGTTTCCATGACATTTGTAAAGCTCCGTGCGTTCATATAAAGGATATTTGAAACATATCATAGCGAGGAGAGAGAGGCAAGTTATTTTCTTTGCTTATTTTTATAATTAAAGATGCATAACGTAATGAGGCCTACGTTGGATTTTCTTCTGCAATGAAATAAAAAAAGTCAAATTTAAAGTGTTTTGGTATCTGAGTCTTTATTGGGCTGTTGATGGCAGCAGGATAAAAAATTTTTATTTGTATAAAATAAATTTATTAAAAAATTATAACATAATTTATAATTATTTCATAAATTTAAAAATTACTTTATAAATTTAAAAACAAAAATAAATATAGTATAAAATTAATGTAATTTTAAATAAATTCATTTATTTTTTTGTTTTCTTGGTTTGAGCATCAGAGCTCTGCTGTCTCCTCTGGCTGTTTATGGCCTGGCTTGGTAATTACATTTTTTTCACCCTACTTATTAAGGCAGAAGCACTTTTTAATGAATGCAGCTGCAACACCCCTGCAGGGAAATAAAACACCTGGATTCTGGAATTCCACGTGCACTTTATCCAGTCAGGAAATCTCAGATTTCCACTGGAAGATCAAAATGCATTTAATAATCAGCAGAGGAAAAGAGGGATCTTAATTCCAGCTCTGCTCCAAAAGCTGCTGCGGAGTTTAAAAAAATCATTTTCCCATTGCACGAGAGTGTAAGAATAAATATTGGGAACAGAAGACGATTATTACAACATTCCTTGCCCTAAAATCATGGAAAGGTTTGGGTTGGAAGGACCTTAAAGCTGAACTCATGCCACCCCCTGCACTATTAGTGTTGCATTATTATTATTATTATTATTATTATTATTATATTATTATTATTATTATTATCATTATTAATCATTTTATTTTTAATCATAAGAATCATTATTATTGCATCATTATTAATAAAGCTAATTAATTAAATTGTTAAGATGACTAAAATAATCATTAAAATAAATTCATTATGATTAATATTTATATATCATTATTATAATTATTGACATTATTGGCACCATTGGAAATCCCCTCAGACACTTCCACCTGGAGATCCCAACCTTGACAATATTCCAGAATTTTGACAACTTTTTAAGATTTGGGAATAAAATGGACACATTTAGGTCTGTGCTGGTAATGGAGGGAGCTGAATTCCCAAAAAAAGTGCCGGAGCAGAGGGGTCGGATCAGCCTGGGCTCTGTGGGGAGGAAAATCATCCTGGAAAGGGAAATTCTGGCTCAGTGATGAAGAAAATTGTGCTAGAAGAGGAAATTTATGCTGGATAATGAAGAAAATGGTCCTGGAAAACGGAAATTTTGGCTCGGTGACAAAGAAAAAAGCCCTGGAAAAGGAAATTTATGCTTGATAACCAAGACAAAAGTCCTGGAAAAGGAAATTTCAGCTCAGTGACGAAGAAAAGAGTCCTGGAAAAGGAAATCTGGGCTCGGTGGTGACGGAGAGCTCGGGAAGCATTAAAATCCTGGTTGATTTTCCCCTGGAAAAAAACCCCAGGAGTTTGATTTGGCCAGGATCCAAAGGATTGACTGGATGTTCTTTTCTTGTCCATGGGGGTTTTTGCAGTTTCGTGACGAAACAAAGGGAAAACCAATTCAGATTTTCCCAGTCCTCACCCTTCCTGCCAGCTTTGGGAGGGGGGAAGGAAGGAGGAGTGGGATCCCCGACACTTCCAAAGGGCTGGGAATGAAATTCGGGACCAGACTTCCCTTCCTGCCTCCCAGGAACTGAGAAAAATAAAAAAGCAGCAGGGGGAAAAACTCCCACAGAAAGGAAGGACCACAAAAACTCCCACAGAAATGAAAGACGAGAAAAACTCCCACAGAAATGAAGGATATTGGCTTTGCTGCCGTGATTCAGCCATTCCGAGCTGGAATATGGAAGGAGTTCAAAAAATAAAAGGAGTGGAGTTGTTAAAAATAGAAATCAAAGCTCAGCTGGCCTGGATCCAGAAGTGATTCCCACTGGAAGGGTCGGATGGGTGAGGAGCAGAGGAAAAGGCAGGAGAAATGCAGAGGGATGAAGATTTGGCCAGGGAATTCTCAGGACCCCGAGATTTTGATGTATTTTTATCAATTTCAGTGGAAAGCAGTGGCCAAAAATTAAATCTGAGGGATTGAGAGGATGATGGGGCTGGAAATCTCTGAAAACCACGGAGCCATGGAATGGTGGGGTTGGGTTGGGTTGGGTTGGACCAGATCCTCCAGTCGAGGGGATGATGGGGCTGGAAATCTCTGAAAACCACGGAGCCATGGAATGGTGGGTTGGGTTGGGTTGGGTTGGACCAGATCCTCCAGCCCGTGGGATGGTGGGGATGGAAATCCTGGAAAACCACAGAGCCATGGAATGGGCTGGGGTGGGTTGGAAGATCCAGATCCTCCAATCGAGGGGATGATGGGGCTGGAAATCCTGGAAAGCCACGGAGCCATGGAATGGGCTGGGTTGGACGGGACCACATCCTTCAACCCATAGGATGGTGGGGCTGGAAATCCCAGAAAACCATGGAGCCATGGGATGGGTTGGGTTGGAAAGGACCAGATCCTCCAACCCATGTGCTGATGGGGCTGGAAATCCCTGAAAACCACAGAGCCATGGAATGGTTGGGTTGGGTTGGAAAGGACCCGATCCTCCAACCTGTGGGATGATGGGGTTGGAAATCCCTGAAAACCACAGAGCCATGGAATGGTTGGTTTGGATGGGACCAGATCCTCCAGATCCTCCAACCCATGGGATGGTGGGGATGGAAATCCCAGAAAACCACGGAGCCATGGGATGGCTGGTTTGGGTTGGGATGGAAGATCCAGATCCTCCAATCGAGGGGATGATGGGGCTGGAAATCCCAGAAAACCACGGAGCCATGGAATAGGCTGGGTTGGAAAGGACCAGATCCTCCAGATCTCCAACCCATGCGGATGATGGGTGGAAATCCCTGAAAACCACAGAGCCATGGGATGGTTGGGTTGGAAAGGATCTGATCCTCCAACCTGTGGGATGATTGGGTTGGAAGTTCCTGAAAACCACAGAGCCATGGGATGGTTGGTTTGGATGGGACCAGATCCTCCAGATCCTCCAACCCATGGGATGGTGGGGATGGAAATCCTGGAAAACCACGGAGCCATGGAATGAGCTGGGTTGGACGGGACCACATCCTTCAACCCATAGGATGGTGGGACTGGAAATCCCAGAAAACCATGGAGCCAGGGGATGGGTTGGGTTGGAAAGGACCAGATCCTCCAGATCCTCCAACCCATGGGATGGTGGGGATGGAAATCCCAGAAAACCACGGAGCCATGGGATGGCTGGTTTGGGTTGGGATGGAAGATCCAGATCCTCCAATCGAGGGGATGATGGGGCTGGAAATCCCAGAAAACCACGGAGCCATGGAATAGGCTGGGTTGGAAAGGACCAGATCCTCCAGATCCTCCAACCCATGGGCTGATGGGGCTGGAAATCCCTGAAAACCACAGAGCCATGGAATGGTTGGGTTGGAAAGGATCTGATCCTCCAACCTGTGGGATGATTGGGTTGGAAGTTCCTGAAAACCACAGAGCCATGGGATGGTTGATTTGGATGGGACCAGATCCTCCAGATCCTCCAACCCATGGGATGGTGGGGATGGAAATCCTGGAAAACCACAGAGCCATGGGATAGGTTGTGTTGGATGGGACCAGATCCTCCAACCCATGGGATGGTAGAGCTGGGAATCCCTGAAAACCACAGAGCCATGGAATAGGCTGGGTTGGATGGGACCAGATCCTCCAACCCATGGGATGGTGGGGATGGAAATCCCTGAAAACCACAGAGCCATGGAATAGGTTGGGTTGGAAAGGACCAAATCCTCCAGCTCCATCCCTGCCGTGTTCCTGGGCAGATCACAGGGAGGATTCCCTGCTTCCAAACTCCGGAAAAGTCACTTTTCCCAATAAATTTCCACCTTTCCAGGGAGCCAGCCCTTCCTCAGCACACAAAACTGGATTCCCAAAGGCTTTTCCTCCCCAAAAAAGCCAAAATCGGTATTGGAAAGAACATCAGAGAGATTTTCTGTGACTGCCCCCAGGTCCAACCAGAGAGGCTGGAGAACCTCAGGCACAAAATACCTGGGGGAGACCCAGGAGTTTTATTCCAGGAGCAGTTGGAAAAACCAGTAAAACCAGTATGAGTTCATGGGGGGGGGGCATATTTCCACACAGACTGAGCTTTTTTGTTTTCCCTCTTTGATTTCCATTTTTAAGCCGAGTGAAAGTCCAGGGTAAGGTGGATGATGGCTCCAAAGGATGATCCCTGTTTCCTGTGCATCCCTGTGTCCCTCTCCAGCCCTTCCCCTGCTCCAGATGGAATCTTCATGTCCTAAAAACCAAACTGGTCACGGTTAGTTAAAGGGAAAAGGGTCAGGGATAGGGTTAGGGTTGTGGTTTAGGGTTAGGATTGTGGTTTTGGGTTAGGGTTTAGGGTCAGGGTTAAGGTTAGGATTAGGGTTAAGGTCATGGTTTAGGACTGGGGCTAGGGTTAAGGTCATGGTTTGGGGTTAGAGCTGGGTTAGAGTTAGGGTTAAGGCCATGGTTTAGGGTTAGGGTTAAGGTCATTTAGGATTAGGTTTAGGGTTAGGGTTAGAGTTAGAGTTAGAGCTAGAGTTAGAGTTAGAGCTAGGGCTAGAGTTAGAGTTAGAGTTAGAGTTAGAGTTAGAGTTAAGCTCGTGGTTTAGGATTAGGTTTAGGGTTAGAGTTAGAGCTAGAGTTAGAGTTAGAATTAGAGTTAGAGCTAGGGCTAGGGTCAGGGTTAAGTTCATGGATTAAGGTTAGGGTTAGGGTTAAGTTAGGGTTAGGGTTAGGGTTAGGGTTAAGGTCAGTTTTTGGGTTAGGGTTAGGGTTAGGGTTAGGGTTAGGGTTATGGGTTAGGGTTAAGGTCAGTTTTGGTTAGGGTTAGGGTTAGGGTTAGGGTTATGGGTTAGGGTTAAGGTCAGTTTTTGGGTTATCCACCTCCCCCTGGGACAGGAGGCTCAGTCCCGGTTTGGAGTTCTTGGGATGCTCAAGATCTCCCAGTCATCCCTGATCTTTTGATGAGTTTCTGTCCATCTCTGACCTTGGGATTAATTTGTGACTCTCATGATGGAGTTTCCAGCCCTTGGCAGGCTCAACTTTCACCTTCGTGGTCTGAAGGAGTCTCCTCCTCTTGGCACCCTTCAGTAGATCCCAGCTTCTCCTCAGAGCCTTGACTTTCCCCAGGGTTTTTCAATATTTTTTATTTAAATCCAATTCCTGGGCTTTTTGGGGTGACCTCCAGCAGTCTCAGAGGTCTCCCAGCCCAGGGTTGGATTTGAATTGTGGGAGAGGCACAGAGAGTCCATCACTCCTGAGGCATTTCCCTGCCCTGGGAATTCTGGGGTTGGATGTAAGCTGGGCCATGCCTGGAATTTCAGCATGGGATGACATCAGAGAAACAAAAATGAAGCAATTCTGGGTTTAGGAGTTTATTTAATCCAGATATTTTCAGTTACGTTTTGGGCCAGAATCCAAGGGATCTTTCTTCAATCTAAATACATCTCACATTAAAAAAAAAAAAACCCAAAAGCAAAACAAAGCCCAAACCCAGCAGATGTGGCCAGAGTTCCAGAGCTGGAAGCAAATCCCAGCACTTCTGCCGTGGCTTTGAAATCCCAGAATCGTGGAATTCTGGAATAGCTGGGCTTGGGAGGGGCATCCGAGCCCATCCAGGGCCCCCCTGCCACGGGCAGGGCCACCTCCCACTGTCCCGGGTGGCCCCGAGCCCTGTCCAGCCTGGCCTGGGACACTGCCAGGGATGGAGAAATTCTCTGGGAATTCCATCCCAGGCCCAGCGCACCGTCTGAGGGAGGAGAGCTGTGCCTTTCCCACCGCGAGTTTGGGATGCTCCAAGCCGTTATCCCGCCGGGAATTCCCGGGAGATGCGGGCGAGGCTGGAAGGGACTCGCACCTGTCGTGGGGTGAAACACTCCAGGGGTTTTATCCTGGGATTGTTGGTTTGGTTTGGTTTGGTTTGGTTTGGTTGGTTTTGGGGTTTTTTTGGTTGGTTTTTTTTTTTTTTTTTGGGGGGGGGTTGTTTGTTTGTTTTGTTTTTTGTTTTTTGGGGTTTGTTGTTGTTGTTGTTGTTGTTGTTGTTGGTTGGTTTGGTTTGGGTTTATTTTTTTCCCCAGGAGACCTTTATCCCGGTTTGTTGTTGTTGTTGTTGTTGTGTTGTTGTTGTTGGGTTGGGTTGGTTTTTTTTTTTTTTTTTTCCCCCAGGAGACCTTTATCCCGGTTTGTCGTTGTTGTTGTTGGGTTTTTTCTGGTTTTTTGTTGGTTTTTTTTTTCCCCACGCCTGTTGTGCCACCTGCTGACCGAGGGCTCGGTGTCCCCGCAGCCCCGGAGCCTCCGCGCTCCTCCTCCGGCATCCCCCGGTTCCTTCCTCCCCTCACCCCGCTCCCGCCTCCAGCCCGGACCAGAATTATTCACGAGGCTTCACCGAAAAAATCCCGTTTAAAAATAACTCCGAGCACTCTGAACCCCGCTGGATTTCATCTCCCGTGACGCAGCAAAGCCCCAAAACTCCGCAATTCCCGCTCGCAGCCGTCACTGCCCCGCTGCTCTTTAACGGGGGCTGGAGGAGCACAGGGGGGGTTTTCCCACCTTTCCAACCCTCGATTTAGGGGATTTGGAGGAGAAGCAAAGCTGCAGATCCCGGCTGGCCAAGCAGAGGGCACTGCTGGCTCACGATTCCTGCCGGGGCTCTGCTCTTTGAGCCCATCCCAAAGTCCCGAAATCCCAGGAGCAGCAGCTGAGAAAACCAACCCTGTGTCCCCTCCATCCCTCTGATTCCAGCTGGTCCTAAAAACTCCAGGAATAATAAGTTCAAACGTGGGAACAACACCCAGTCGAACAGAACAGTGATGGAGAGCACTGGGCAAGTTCTCAAAATGGAAAAACTGGGGGAAAAGAGATGAAATGGACCCCGGAGATGAGAGCCTGGCCCAGTTTGGGGTTCACCAGGATGTCCTGACACCCAGCTCCACCCCAGAGGCGCAGAGCGGGTTCCCCACGAAAATGCACTAAAGTTTCATATTTTTATCCCATGGATTCTGAAATGGAAGATTTTTCTTCTTTTTCCCCGCTGATGTTTATTAGAAAGCCCTGGGGAGAGAATCTCCTCCCCTCATCCTCCTGCAGCTCCTTCTCACTCCCATCCTCTCCACTTTTTGCTTTTATTTTACTGATGGAAAAGGACAGAAAGCAGCCGGGAGGAAGCAGAGGATGCAGAAAACCCCTTCAAGTTGGATTTCAGCTGTACCAGAGCATCCCCAAACCCCTCGGAGGTGCCCACGCACAGCTCTGTGCTCGCAGTCCCCTGTGCACCACCTCATTATTCCCTCGATTTATTCATTCCTAACATTCCCAGTGTCAATATTCCCATTTTTCCCTCACTCCTGACCACTTCAAACCCCAAATGCGGCAGGACTGAAGCTCTGGGGGGGGTGTTGGCTCTCCTGAGAGGCGGATTCGGGTTTCCAGCGCTTCGGATGCTCCTCCGCCGCCGCAGCTCCCGATGGATGCCAGCGATAGCTCCGAAATCCGACACCGCGGGAGCTGCGGTGGTGCCGCTGCCATGGAAACGCTCCGGTGCCACCCCAAAGAGGTTTTCTCCCTGTTTCACCTAACCTGGTTAGAGAGAGGAGTAATGGCCCTGGAGAGCCGTAACCGGATCAGCCCCGCGCCGGAGGGAGCCGGGATTGAGGGGCGCCGGCCGTGGATCCGGCCCGGAATTTGAGATGGATCCTGCCAGGCTCTTCCCAGGAACTCCCCGGGGGCATCCCTGCCCAAACTCCGGCCCTGAGCTTTGGGAAGCACTTGGGAATGTCCTCGTCCCCCCTGGGAAAGGTCTGAGCCCCCCTGAGAAGGGCTTGAACCCCCTGGGAAGGGTTTGATCCCCCTGGGAAGGGTCTGAGCCCCTGAGAAGGGCCTGAGCCCCCTGGGAAGGGTCTGAGCCCCTTCGGAAGGGTCTGAGCCCCTTCGGAAGGGTCTGGTCCTCCTTGGATTGCACTTGGGAATAGCCTGAGCCCCCTAGGAATGGTCTGAGCCCCCTGGGAAGGGCGTGATCCCCCCTGGATGGCACTTGGGAAGGACCTGAACCCCTTGGGAAGGGTCTGGTCCCCCCTGGGAAGGGTCTGGTCACCCTGTGAAGAGTCTGATCCCTTCTGGATGGCACTTGGGAAAAGCCTGGGACCCCTGGGAAGGGTCTGATCCCCCTTGGGAAGGTCTGATTCCACCTGAATGGCACTTGGGAAGAGCCTGAGCCCCTTGGGAAGGGCATGATCCCCCCTGGATGGCACTTGGGAATGTTCTGATCCCCCCTGGATGGCACTTGGGAATGTTCTGATCCCCCTTGGGTGGCACTTGGGAAGGGCCTGAGCCCCTTGGGAAAGGTCTGAGCCCCTTGGGAAGTGTCCGATCCCTCCTGGATGCCGCTGGAGAAACCCCAAAAAGGCTCCAGGAAGGCTCAGCAGCAGGTTTTGGCCTGTGAGGTGATTTAGGAGCCTCACCCAAGCCTCTGGGTGCTGCAGAGGCCGCCTGCCAGCGAGGGAGGGCTGGATGTGACCTGTGGGATGCACACGGAGAGGGATGGCGGCGGCCACACGGCCCCAGAGCCATCCTGGGACACCGATCCGGGCTGAAAATCCATTTTCCATCCCTCAGCCAC
>CM032374.1:1033211-1067062 GCA_019023105.1 Diglossa brunneiventris
TATTCCTGCTCCCATATTTTTGCCTGAGAGCCCCTTAATTTAAAATTTATAGCAATTCGGAGGGAGGGGGTTTACATTTTCCATTTCAGGGGAGGCTCCTGCCTTCCTTAGCAGACACCTGGCTTTCCAAACCCACACACTGCCCCCCAGACAGGAATAGAACCCACAGCCCTTTTCCAACCTGAGACAGCGCTCCAGGGCAGCTCCAGGGAATCTGGAGAGGGATTGACCTCGTCTGGCTGCTCCAAAGGGATCCCACATTCTCCCTGCTCCCGGAACACATCTGCCCCATTCCAGGGGCACATCTGGAGTTTCCTGCCATCCCCGAACCCCATCCCTGCTCCAGGAACACACCTGTCCCCATCCCAGGGGCACATCTGGAGTTTCCTGCCATCCCCGAACCCCATCCCTGCTCCCAGCAGAGGGAACGAGCTCCATTCCAGCCTCATCCCAGTGGTGATTCCTTTGGGATGGTGTTTGGGGAACTTCCCAGCAGGGGAAGGAAGAGGAAGGTGGAGTTTGCTGCCACCTCCAGAACCCCATCCCTGCTCCAGGAACACATCTGTCTCCATTCCAGGGGCACATCTGGAGTTGGTAGCCAGCCCTGGAACCCCATCCCTGCTCCAGGAACACATCTGTCCCCATTCCAGGGGCACATCTGGAGCTGGATGCCACCCCTGAACCCCATCCCTGCTCAAGGAACACATCTGTCCCCATTCCAGAGGCACATCTGGAGTTGGCTGCCACCCCTGACCCCATCCCTGCTCCCAGCACAGGAACAAGCTCCATTCAGCCTCATCCCAGCGGCGATTCCTTTGGGATGGTGTCTGGGGACCTTCCCAGCAGGGGAAGCTGCCCCGGGGTCGCTCCGTTCTCTGGAAATGCCCCAAATCCCCCAGGCCCCTCCCGGTGGGGATCTCTCCCGGGGGGCTCAGCGGGGCCGTTCCCGTTCCCGGAGCCCCGTGCACCCCGCAGGCCGCGCCCAGGTCCCTGCGCTGCCTCGCCGGGATGGGGAATCCAGCACGGACAGAAAACACCCAGGAGGGTCTCCAGAGGGGCCAGACCCCTGAATTCACCCCTTTGGCTCCACGGGATCTGGACTGGATCCCTTTCCCAGGATTTGGTTCCTTTCCCTGGACTGGATCCCTTTCCTTGGACTGGATCCCTTTCCCAGGATGGATCCCTTTCCCATGACTGGATCAATTTCCATTGACAGGATCAGTTTCTCAGGACAGGATCCCATTCCCAGGACAGGATCCCTTTCCCAGGACAGGATCCCTTTCCCGGGCCTGGATCCCATCCCCTCGACAGAATCTGTTTCCCAGGACTGGGAACACATCTGGGATTGGATCCCTTTCCCAGGATTTGGTCCCTTTCCCAGGACTGGATCCCTTTCCCAGGATTTGGTCCCTTTCCCTGGACCAGATCCCTTTCCCAGGATTTTGTCCTTTCCCAGGACCAAATCCCATTCCCAGGACAGGATCCTTTTCCCCGGAGTGGATCCTTTTCCCAGGATTTTGTCCCTTTCCCAGGACAGGATCTTTTTCCCCAGAGTGGATCCTTTTCCCAGGATTTTGTCCCTTTCCCAGGACTGGATCCCTTTCTCAGGGAGCACTTGGACAGACTAAAAACCCCAAATTTGGACAAAACCACCCCAAAAATCCCGAAGGAGCTGAGGGATCCCAGCTGCCCCTGCGCCAGCCTCAGGAACACCCACGGCACAGATTGGGCTGCTCAGGGCTCCAGCAATCCCTGGGGAAAATCCAGAATTGTCCATTTGGAGCTGAGACGCTCATTCCACCACGGATAATTCGTAATTTCAATGTTTTGCTGAAGATTCCCGTTTTTTCCCCTTTAGATCCCACCTTGGGCTCTCCTTTGCCTCAGGGAGAGCGGAATCCCTCTGAACCTGATGCTGCTCAGCCCAAATTCCAGGGAATTCAATTCCCAGGGAATTATTCCCCACTCAGCACCAGCACCGGGCAGAAACTGCTCCAATAAATGGAATTTTCCCTGTTTTTATTCCAGAAGAAGGGAAAATCCAAAGCAGCGCCTGCATTCCCGGGGGTTCTTCCTTCAAATCCTGCAGGAAATTTAAGAAAAACCTCAGCAAAGAGCAGCTCCCTCCCCTCATGCTTATTCCAGGGGAGGAAAATTCCCATTTTTGTGGGAATTTGGGAATTTTTGCTGCCGCAGGAGCCGCAGTTCCTGAGTTTGGGTTGGGAATTCCCGGCCAGGAGAGATCAAAAACTCTGCAGCGGCTCCTAGAGGAGCGCCAGGAGCTGCCAGGCTGGAAAACTCCTCCCAAAATCGATTTTTCCCCTCCCAAAATGGATTTTTCCCCTCCCAAAATGGATTTTTCCCCTCCAAGTACAGATTTTCCTCTTCCCAAAAGGATTTTCCCACTCCCAGAAGGATTTCCTTCCCTGCAGAGCGGATTTTCCTCCTCCCAAAATGGATTTTCCTCCTCCCAAAATGGATTTTGTCCCTCCCATGAGAATTTTCCTCGCCCCAGAATGGATTTTCCCCCACCCAGAATGGATTTTCCTCCTCCCAAAATGGATTTTCCTTCTCTCAGAATGGATTTTCCTCCTCCCAGTCCAGATTTTCCTCTCTCCAGGACAATTTCCCTCCTCTCAAAATGGATTTTCTCTCCTCCCAAAATTCATTTTCCTCCTCCCCAAATGGATTTTCCTCCCCCCAGGATGGATTTTTATTTCCCCAGAACCGATTTTCCTCCTCCCAAAATGGATTTTCCCGCTCCCAGGAGAATTTCCCTTCTCCCAAAATGGATTTCTCTTCTCCCAGAAAGATTTTCCCACTCCCAGAATGGATTTTCCTTCTCCCAGAATGGATTTTCCTCTTCCCAGTCCAGATTTTCCTCTCTCCAGGAGAATTTTCCTCCTCCCTGGAAGAATTTTCCTTCTCCCAAAATGGATTTTCCTCCTCCCAGGATGGATTTTCCTCCTCCCAGAAAGAATTTTCTCCCTCCCAGGAGAATTTCCCCCTCCCAGAAGGATTTTCCTCCTCCCCAAATGGATTTTCCTTCTCTCAGAATGGATTTTCCTCCTCCCAGTACAGATTTTTCTCCTCCCAAAAGGATTTTCGTCCTCCCTCCCTCCTCTCAGTCCAGATTTTCCTCTCTCCAGGACAATTTCCCTCCTCTCAAAGTGGATTTTCTCTCCTCCCAAAATTCATTTTCCTCCTCCCAGAATGGATTTTCCCCACCCAGAATGAATTTCCCTCCTCCCAGTACAGATTTTCCTCCCCCCAGGATGGATTTTTTTCTTTTACCAGAAGGATTTTTGCCCTCCCAAAATGGATTTCCTTCCTCCCAGTGAGATTTTCTTCCTCCCAGAATGGATTTTCCTCCACCCAGGACGGATTTTCCTCCTCTCAAAAGGATTTTCCCCTCCCAGAAAGGATTTTCCCCTCCCAGTACAATTTTCCTCTCCCAGGATGGATTTTCCTCCTCTCAGGATGGATTTTTCTTTTCCCAGAATGGATTTTTCTCCCCCCAGAATGGACTTTTTCTCCTCCCAAAATTATTTTCCCCCTCCCAGGATGGATTTTCCTCCTCCCAGAAAGAATTTTCTCCCTCTGAGGACAATTTCCATTCTCCCAGAAAGGTTTTCCTTCTCCCAGAATGGAATTTCCTCCTCCCAAATGGATTTTCCCCCTCCCAGTAAAGATTTTCCTTCCCCCAGGATGGATTTTCCTCCTCCTGGGAGGATTTTTCTCCTCCCAGAAAGAATTTTCTCCCTCCCAGGAGAATTTCCCTTCTCCCAGAATGGATTTCTCTTCTCCCAGAAAGATTTTTCTCCTCCCAATATGGATTTTCCTTCTCTCAGAATGGATTTTCCCCCTCCCAGCACAGATTTTTCTCCTCCCAAAAGGATTTTTGTCCTCCCTCCCTCCTCTCAGTCCAGATTTTCCTCTCTCCAGGACAATTTCCCTCCTCTCAAAATGGATTTTCTCTCCTCCCAAAATTCATTTTCCTCCTCCCAGAAGGATTTTCCTTCTCCCAGGATGGATTTTCCTCTTCCCAGTCCAGATTTTCCTCTCTCCAGGAGAATTTTCCTCCTCCCAGGATGAATTTTCTCCTCCCAAAATGGATTTTCCCCCTCCCAGTATGGATTTTTCTCCCCCCAGAATGAATTTTTCTTTCCCCAGAACCGATTTTCCTCCTCCCTAAATGGATTTTCCTCCTCCCAGGATGGATTTTCCATTTTCCAGACTGGATTTTTTCCATTTTCCAGAATGGATTTTCAATTTTCCAGAATAGATTTTCCTCCTCCCAAAATGGATTTTCCCCCCTCCCAGAAGGATTTCCCTTCTCCCTGAATGGATTTTCCCCTTCCCTGAATGGATTTCCTTCTCCCTGAATGGATTTTCCTGTTCTCAATTCAGATTTTCCCCCACCCAGGATGGATTTTCCTCCTCCCAAAATGGATTTTCCTCCTCCCAGGATGGATTTTCTTCCTCCCAGTACAGATTTTGCTCCTCCCAGGAGAATTTTCCTCCTCCCAAAATGGATTTCCCTCCTCCCAGTATGGATTTTTCTCCCCTCAGAATGGATTTTTCTTTCCCCAGAACCGATTTTCCTTCTCCCAGAATGGATTTTCCTTCTCCTAGAATGGATTTTCCTCCACCCAGGACAGATTTCTCTTCTCCCAGGATGGATTTTCCCCCTCCCAGAAGGATTTTCCTTCCCCCAGGATGGATTTTCCTGTTCTCAATTCAGATTTTCCCCCACCCAGGATGGATTTTCCACTTTCCCAAAATGGATTTTCCTCCTCCCAGGATGGATTTTCCATTTTCCAGAATGACTTTTCCATTTTCCAGAATGGATTTTCCATTTTCCAGAATAGATTTTCCTCCTCCCAAAATGGATTTTCCCTCCTCCCAGCAGAATTTTCCCCCTCCCAGATGGATTTCCTTCTCCCTGAATGGATTTTCCTGTTCTCAATTCAGATTTTCCCCCACCCAGGATGGATTTTCCTCCTCCCAAAATGGATTTTCCTTCTCCCAGGACGGATTTTCTTCCACCCAGTACAGATTTTGCTCCTCCCAGGATGAATTTTCTCCTCCCAAAATGAATTTCCCTCCTCCCAGTATGGATTTTTCTCCCCCCAGAATGGATTTTTCTTTCCCCAGAACCGATTTTCCTTCTCCCAGAATGGATTTTCCTCCATCCAGGACTGATTTTCCTCCTCCCAGCAGAATTTTCCCCCTCCCAGAAGGATTTTCCTCCTCCCAGGATGGATTTTCCATTTTCCAGAATGACTTTTCCATTTTCCAGACTGGATTTTTTTCCATTTTCCAGAATGGATTTTCCATTTTCCAGAATAGATTTTCCTCCTCCCAGAAGGGATTTTCTTTTTTCCAAAATGGATTTTCCTCCTCCCAAAATGGATTTTCCTTCTCCCAGGACGGATTTTCTTCCTCCCAGTACAGATTTTGCTCCTCCCAGGATGAATTTTCTCCTCCCAAAATGAATTTCCCTCCTCCCAGTATGGATTTTTCTCCCCCCAGAATGGATTTTTCTTTCCCCAGAACCGATTTTCCTCCTCCCAAAATGGATTTCCTTCTCTCAGAATGGATTTTCCTCCTCCCAGAAGAATTTTCCCCCTCCCAGAAGGATTTTCCTCCACCCAGGACGGATTTTCCTGTTCTCAATTCAGATTTTCCCCCACACAGGATGGATTTTCCTCCTCCCAAAATGGATTTTCCTCCTCCCAGGATGGATTTTCCATTTTCCAGAATGACTTTTCCATTTTCCAGACTGGAATTTTTCCATTTTCCAGAATAGATTTTCCTCCTCCCAGAAGGGATTTTCTTTTTCTCCAAAATAGATTTTTTTCCTCCCAAAATGGATTTTCCTCCTCCCAGAAGGATTTTCCTTCTCCCAGGATGGATTTTCCTGTTCTCAATTCAGATTTTCCCCCACCCAGGATGGATTTTCCTCCTCTCAAAAGGATTTTCCTCCTCCCAGGATGGATTTTCCTGTTCTCAATCCAGATTTTCCCCCACCCAGGATGGATTTTCCTCCTCCCAGTACAGATTTTTCTCCTCCCAAAAGGATTTTCGTCCTCCCTCCCTCCTCTCAGTCCAGATTTTCCTCTCTCCAGGACAATTTCCCTCCTCTCAAAATGGATTTTCTCTCCTCCCAAAATTCATTTTCCTCCTCCCAGAATGAATTTTTCTCCTCCCAGGATGGATTTTCCTTTTCCCAAAATGGATTTTCCTCCTCCCAAAATGGATTTTCCTCATTCCAGAAGGATATTCCCCCTCCCAAAATGGATTTTGTCCCTCCCAGGAGAATTTTCCTCGCCCCAGAATGGATTTTCCCCCACCCAGAATGGAATTTCCTCCTCCCAAAATGGATTTCCTTCCTCCCAGTGAGATTTTCTTCCTCCCAGTACAGATTTTGCTCCTCCCAGTACAGATTTCGCTCCTCCCAGCAGAGATTTTTCCCCTCCCAGGATGAATTTCCCTCCCGAGGAGCTCGGGCCCCGCTAGAAGGCACCATTCCCTCAGGGATCAGCCTCTCCCTCATTCCCAAGGAAACACAACCACCAAAAAAATCAGGATATTTTTATTTCCTCCAGCTCCAGTGACACAACTGCAGCAGCATTTCACACCCACGTCCTGCATTGGTAAACAGTGAAGAAAACACTTTTGGTTTTTTTAAATTTTAAATTTTATTTTATTTTTGCCAAGGCAAAAAATCCAAAAGAAAAAAAAAAAGGGATTAAGAACTGGGAAAGTTCCTCATCCTCCCTTACAAACTTTGTGCGTTTGTGGCAGAATTGGGTCACACTGGGCTAAAATCAAGGATTTCAGCTAAAATCAATCAATTTCAGCTCAGAATTGCAGCAAAACTCCCAAAGGCAAACTTGGCAGGGATTTTGGGGGGATTTGGGATTTCCCTGCAGATCCAGCAGCAGCAGCTGGAAAATTGGAAATATTCCTGCTGCAGGTGAGACCTCGGGAATGGTGAGAACTGGGCTGGGTTGGGTGGAGGTCCAGGGGGATCCAAGGGGATTTTCCTTTTCCCAAAATGGATTTTCCTTTTCCCAAAATGGATTTTCCATTTTCCAGAATGGATTTTCCTCCTCCCAAAATGGATTTTTCCTTTTCCCAGTACAGATTTCCTTTTCCCAGGATGGATTTTCCTCCTCCCAGAAGGGATTTTCTTTTTTCCAAAATGGATTTTCCTCCTCCCAATATGGATTTTTTCCTTTTTCCAGAATGGATTTTCCTCCTCCCAGTACAGATTTTCCTGCTCCCAGGATGGATTTTCCTTTTCCCAGGATGGATTTTCCTCCTCCCAAAACGGATTTTTCTTTTCCCAAAATGGATTTTCCTTTTCCCAAAACGGATTTTCCTTTTCCCAAAATGAATTTTTCTCCCCCCAAAACGGATTTTCCTTTTCCCAAATGGATTTTCCTTTTCCCAGGATGGATTTTCCTTTTCCCAGGATGGATTTTCCTTTTCCCAAAATGGATTTTCCTTTTCCCAGGATGGATTTTCCTTTTTCCAGAATGAATTTTCCTCCTCCCAAAATGGATTTTCCTTTTCCCAGGATGGATTTTCCTTTTTCCAGAATGAATTTTCCTTTTCCCAAAATGGATTTTCCTTTTCCCAAAATGAATTTTCCTTTTCCCAGGATGGATTTTCCTCCTCCCAAAATGGATTTTCCTTTTCCCAAAACGGATTTTCCTTTTCCCAGGATGGATTTTCCTTTTCCCAAAACGGATTTTCCTTTTCCCAGGATGGATTTTCCTTTTCCCAAAATGAATTTTCCTTTTCCCAGGATGGATTTTCCTCCTCCCAAAATGGATTTTCCTTTTCCCAAAACGGATTTTCCTTTTCCCAAAATGAATTTTCCTTTTCCCAGGATGGATTTTCCTTTTCCCAGGATGGATTTTCCTTTTCCCAGGATGGATTTTCTTTTTCCAAAATGGATTTTCCTTTTCCCAGGATGGATTTTCCTTTTCCCAAAACGGATTTTCCTTTTCCCAAAATGGATTTTCCTTTTCCCAAAACGGATTTTCCTTTTCCCAGGATGGATTTTCCTTTTCCCAGGATGGATTTTCCTTTTCCCAAAATGGATTTTCCTTTTTCCAGAATGGATTTTCCTTTTTCCAAAACGGATTTTCTTTTCCCAGAATGAATTTTCCTTTTCCCAGGATGGATTTTCCTTTTCCCAGAAGGATCTGCCCACCCCCAGCCTGAGGAGGAGCGAATTCCCAACAGATCCTGGCTGAGTTTTGCTCCCATCCCTTGGGATCTCCCCCTGTCCCAGGGTGCCCAAACCCCTTTCCCCACATCCCATCCTCAGCATTTTCGTGTCCCTACTCCCAGGTTACTCCAAGGAGCAGCTGAGCTTCTCCCAAGGCAGAAATACCCAAGGAGCATCCATAAGAAGAGGAGGATGGAGCAGGAATTCCAGAGGCTGCACCAAAAGCTGGAATTACCCCACATTATCCCACATTTTGGCCCTTCCGCGTTGAATTCCCCAAATTCCATCTCCAGGGGGATTTTCCAGGCTGTTCTGCCTCTGGGAGTGACTCTCCAGCTTCTCAAGGAAAAACTTCAGCTCTGAGACCTCCAAGCCCACCAAGTGCAGCAGAATCCTGTGGGATTTTCCCACTTTAAGGCACAGGGAGCCTTTGGTGCAGGGATTGATTCAGGTTAAGACACAAAAGAAGGCAGCAAAAAGCTCATTTCACACTGGGATCGCTCCCACAAGGCACACGTGGCACCCCCGAGGGGGATCCTGCATTTTCCTGCTCCCAAAATTGTGGCAAAGGATGAGATCTGCTCAGGGTCACCCCAAAAACCAGAGCTGGGTGATGGGACAGCCCCAGAGATCCCAGGGGACAGCCCAGGGAGGGGGGGTGTGGATCCTGGAACTGCACCCCAAAAATCCCTCCTTGGCTGCTGATATTCCAAGGGAGCAGCTGAAGGGTGGAATTTGGTTTGGGAAGGATGGAATTGATCCCTGGAACTGGAATTTGCATATCCAGGATCCCAAAAATCCCTCCTGATCTCCCAGAGGAGCAGTTAAAGGATGGAATTTGGTTTGGGAAGAGCCATTCCCAAATGGGAAATGGAGCCTGGAATTTGCACATCCAGGATCCCAAAACTCCCTCCTGCTCATCCAAGTAAGAGGTTAAAGGATGGAATTTGCTTTAGAAGAGCCATTCTCAAATGGGAAATGGAGCCTGGAATTTGCACATCCAGGATCCTGAAAATCCCTCCTGATCTCCCAAGGGAGCAGCTGGAGGATGGAATTTGGTTTGGGAAGAGCCATTCCCATGGGCACGTGGACCCTGGAATTTGAATTTCCACATCCAGGATCCCAAACCTCCCTCCTTGGCTGCTGATATTCCAAGGAAGCAGCTAAAGGATGGAATTTGGTTTGGGAAGGATGGAATTGATCCCTGGAACTGGAATTTGCACATCCAGGATCCCAAAAATCCCTCCTGATCTCCCAGAGGAGCAGCTGAAGGATGGAATTTGGTTTGGAAGAGCCATTCCCAAATGGGAAATGGAGCCTGGAATTTGAATTTGCACATCCAGGATCCCAAAAATCCCCTCTTGGCTGCTGATCTTACAAGGGAGTGGAAGATGAAATTTAGAATTCCATCTAAATGATGGAATTTGGTTTGGGAAGGATGGAATTGATCCCTGGATTCAAATGGGAAATGGAGCCTGGAATTTGAATTTGCACATCCAGGATCCCAAAAATCCCTCCTGCTCATCCAAGTAAGAGGTTAAAGGATGGAATTTGCTTTGGAAGAGCCATTCCCAAATGGCAAATGGACCCTGTTACTCAAATTTGCACACCCAGGATCCCAAAAGTCCCTCCTTGGCTGCTGATGTTCCAGGGGAGTGGCTAAAGATGGATTTTATTCCTGGAATCCAAGGGGAAATGGAGCCTGGAACTGGAATTTCCACATCCAGGATCTCAAAAACCTCTCCTGATCATCCAAGTAAGAGGTTAAAGGATGGAATTTGCTTTAGAAGAGCCATTCTCAAATGGGAAATGGACCCTGGAACTTGAATTTCCACATCCAGGATCCCAAACCTCCCTCCTTGGCTGCTGATATTCCAAGGAAGCAGCTAAAGGATGGAATTTGGTTTGGGAAGGATGGAATTGATGCCTGGATTCAAATGGGAAATGGAGCCTGGAACTGGAATTTGCACATCCAGGATCCCAAAAGTCCCTCCTGCTCATCCAAGTAAGAGGTTAAAACATGGAATTTGCTTTGGAAGAGCCATTCCCAAATGGGAAACGGACCCTGTTACTCAAATTTGCACACCCAGGATCCCAAAACTCCCTCCTCAGCTGCTGATCTCCCAAGGGAGCAGTTAAAGGATGGAATTTGGTTTGGGAAGAGCCATTCCCAAATGAGAAATGGAGCCTGGAATTTGAATTTGCACATCCAGGATCCCAAAACTCCCTCCTGCTCATCCAAGTAAGAGGTTAAAACATGGAATTTGCTTTGGAAGAGCCATTCCCAAATGGGAAATGGACCCTGTCACTCAAATTTGCACACCCAGGATCCCAAAAGTCCCTCCTTGGCTGCTGATGTTCCAGGGGAGTGGCTAAAGATGGATTTTATTCCTGGATTCCAAGGGGAAATGGAGCCTGGAACTGGAATTTCCACATCCAGGATCTCAAAAATCCCTCCTGATCTCCCAAGGGAGCAGTTAAAGGATGGAATTTGGTTTGGGAAGAGCCATTCCCAAATGAGAAATGGAGCCTGGAACTGGAATTTCCACATCCAGGATCTCAAAAACCTCTCCTGATCATCCAAGTAAGAGGTTAAAGAATGGAATTTGCTTTAGAAGAGCCATTCTCAAACGGGAACTGGACCCTGGAACTGGAATTTGCACATCCAGGATCCCAAAAATCCCTCCTGATCTCCCAAGGGAGCAGCTGGAGGATGGAATTTGGTTTGGGAAGAGCCATTCCCAAATGAGAAATGGAGCCTGGAATTTGAATTTGCACATCCAGGATCCCAAAAGTCCCTCCTGATCTCCCAGAGGAGCAGCTGAAGGATGGAATTTGGTTTGGGAAGGATGGAATTGATCCCTGGAACTTGAATTTGCACACCCAGGATCCCAAAACTCCCTCCTGATCTCCCAGAGGAGCAGCCAAAGGAAGGAATTTGGAAAGCCAGGGAGGATTCCACCCTTCCCACGCAGCATTCCGAGCAGGAAAACCAAACCCAGGGAATGAGGAGCCAGGTGGGGTTTTCCCATTCCAGATGGGATTTTTGTTCCTCCAGGTGGGATTTTCCCATTCCAAATGGGATTTTCCCCCTCTAGGTGGGATTTTCCTTCTCCAGATGGGAATTTTGTCCCTCCAGGTGGGGTTTTCCCATTCCAGATGGGATTTTCCTCCTCCAGGTGGGATTTTCCCCCTCCAGGTGGGGTTTTCCCATTCCAGATGGGATTTTCCCCCTCCAGGTGGGATTTTCCCCCCCAAGATGGGAATTTCCCCCCTCTAGGTGGGATTTTCCCCCTCCAGGTGGGGTTTTCCCATTCCAAATGGGATTTCCCCCCTCTAGGTGGGATTTCCCCCCCCCAGATGGGAATTTTCCCCCTCCAGGTGGGATTTTCCCATTCCAGATGGAATTTTCGTCCCTCCAGGTGGGATTTTCCCATTCCAGGTGGGATTTTCCCTCTAGGTGGGATTTTCCCATTCCAGGTGGGGTTTTCCCATTCCAGGTGGGGTTTTTCCCCCTCCAGGTGGGAATTTTGTCCCTCCAGGTGGGATTTTCCCCCTCCAGGTGGGATTTTTGTCCCTCCAGGTGGGATTTTTGTCCCTCCAGGTGGGATTTTCCCATTCCAAATGGGATTTTCCCCCTCTAGGTGGGATTTTCCTTCTCCAGATGGGAATTTTGTCCCTCCAGGTGGGATTTTCCCATTCCAGGTGGGATTTTCCCCCTCCAGGTGGGAATTTTCCCCCTCCAGGTGGGATTTTCCCCCTCCAGGTGGGAATTTTGTCCCTCCAGGTGGGATTTTCCCATTCCAGGTGGGATTTTCCCATTCCAGGTGGGATTTTCCCCCCCAGGTGGGGTTTTTGTCCCTCCTGGACAGGGATGAGCAGCAGGGAGGGCTGGGAGGTGCCTTTGGAGCTGCACTTTGGGGTTTTCCCAAGGATTTGGGGCTGGTTTGGAGCTGCCAGGGGCTCTGTAAACAGCAGCTCCAGGCACCCCCTGGGATCCCAGGAGAGCTCCTGGGATGGGATCAGGGCTCAGAGAGGAAAAAGTGGGAACAAACTCAGCGAGGATGAAGGCTGCTCAGCTGTCCCTCCCATAAAAATGTACCTTGAGCAAGTTTAAATTGTAAAATAATAACATCGGTTAAAAATCTGCATCTTCAAGAGTAGATTTGTAAAAAAATGGAATTTTTTGAGTGAAATTCCATTTTTTACAAGTGGAGTTCGTAAAAAATGGAATTTTTTACAAAATTCCATTTGTAAGAGTTGTAAAAAATGGAATTGAGGTTTCCCCCTCTCCTCACAAAGGGATTTGGGAAAAATGGAATTTTTTGAGTGAAATTCCATTTTTTACAAATGGAGTTTGTAAAAAATTGAATTTTTTACAAAATTCCATTTGTAAGAGTTGTAAAAAATGGAATTGAGGTTTCCCCCTCTCCTCACAAAGGGATTTTGGGATGTTCCCAAAGTGATGTCCCCATTCCTTGTCCCTTCAAGGGGCTTCCAAGTACCCTGGCACCCAGAGGAGAAGCCAGGCCAGCACCTGGGTAATTAAAGCCAATCTGGCCATAAAATCAGTGATTTTGGGGCTTTCCTTACAGGAGGGAAGAACTGAGCCCTTTTAAAGCAGCTTTGCACCCAGCTGTAAAAGCATTTTAAAACCACCCAACTGCCTACCTAGAAAAATAAAGGATAAACATTATCCAGCTATTTTATATTTATATAAAATTAACTTCTGTGCCAGGACATTTTTGTTTCTCTGCTGTAAAAATAAAAAAATAAAATTAAAAAAAAAAATCAGCTTAGGTTGGGTAACCTAAACCTTCAGCAAGGAGTAAACTCCATCTTCCATCTTATTTCCAGAAAAAGAGAAGCTTGAGATTTCACTGCTTCAAAATAAAGTTATTAAATAGATATATATTAATATCAAAGTCTGTATAAACTCTTTTTTTTTTTGTTGTTTAAGGGAAAGGGCACTCAGTGAGCAGGAATCACAGGGGACACTGAGTGACTGGGAATCCACAGGGACATGGGACATGGGACACTGAGATGCCAGGATCCACAGGGACACTTTGGTGACAGGGGACACTGAGTGACCAGGGATCCCTGTGGACACTCGGTGACAGGGGACACTGAGTGACCAGAAATCCTGAACACTTGACATTGAAGGGGACACCAGTGACCAGGATCCCTGGGGGACACTTTTTGGACAGCACTGAGTACCAGGAGGGGACACTCGGTGACATGGGACATGAGTGACCACAGAAATCCTGGGGACACTTGGTGACAGGGGACAACAGTGATGTGTAGACAGCTCCCTGGGGGACACTTGGTGACAGGGGACACTGAGTGACCAGGGATCCCTGGGGACACTCGGTGACAGGGGACACTGAGTGACCAGGGATCCTGGGGACACTTGGTGACAGGGGGACACTGAGTGACCAGGAATCCCTGGAGTCACTCAGTGACAGGGACACACTCGGTGACCGGGAATCCCTGGGGACACTGAGTGACCGGGAGTCCCCAGGGACACTCGGTGATTGGGAATCCTGGAGGGCACTCGGTGACAAGGGATCCCTGAGGAGCACTTGGTGACAGGGGGACACTGAGTGACCGGGAATCCTGGGGACACTTGGTGACAGGGGGACACTGAGTGACCAGGAATCCTTGAGGAGCACCACAGGAATCCCTGGGAACACTGAGTGACCAGGAATCCACAGGGACACTCGGTGACAGGGGGACACTGAGTGACCAGGAATCCACAGGGACACTCGGTGACAGGGGACACTGAGTGACTGGGAATCCCTGGGGAGCACTTGGTGACAGGGGGACACTGAGTGACTGGGAATCCTGGGGACACTCGGTGAAAGGGGGACACTGAGTGACCAGGGATCCCTGAGGAGGACCACAGGAATCCCTGGGAAACACCATGGGAGTCCCCAGGGTCACTCAGTGACCAGGAATCCCTGGGGTCACTCAGTGACAGGGACACAGTGACAGGGAATCCCCAGAACCCCTGGGGCACTCAGTGACAGGGACACACTCAGTGACAGGGACACAGTGACAGGGAATCCCCAGAATCCCCGGGGTCACTCAGTGACAGGGACACACTCAATGACAGGGAATCCCCAGAATCCCTGGGGTCACTCAGTGACCAGGAATCCCTGGGGACACTCAGTGACAGGGACACACTCAGTGACAGGGACACACTCAATGACAGGGAATGCCCCAGAATCCCCGGGGTCACTCAGTGACCGAGCACCAAGGGATGCAGAGATGTGAATCCAGCAGAATTCCAGCGGGGCTGCCTGGGAGGAGCCCCAGGGACGCTCCCACTCCCTTTTCTCAGGAGGTTTTTTATGATTTTTTCTCCAGCGCGCGCTTGGTGAGGAAGTACTTGAAGAACTCGTACACGGACCAGGCGATGGCCGTGGAGGGCATCTGGTAAATGACCCTGGCCTGGACGCCTTTGAAGAAGCCGGGGAGCCCTCCCAGCTGGTACACGGTGCTGAAGGCGTTGGCCATGCCCGACAGGTGCCCCCTGATCTTGAGGGAGCTCAGGGCCGTGTTCTCCTGCGTGTTGAGCAGCGTCTTGCACACGTCCAGGGGCGTGGTGGCGGCGGCGGCCACGGCTCCGGCCACGGCGCCGGCCACGATGTGGGACTGGGGGTGGTACTGGCGGTGGGGGTTCAGGTGCTCCTGCATCAGCTCGTAGGTGATGAAGTGGATGGCCTGGAAGGGCACGTTCATGGTCAGCTGCGTGGTGTAGCTGCGGTAGAAGGCTCCCAAGCCCTCGGTCCTGTGCACCGTCCGCACGCAGCCCAGCACCGACGTGTACGGGGAGTTGAACATCTGCAGGCGCTGCTTCACCACTGCTCGGGGAGGGACACGTGGGGACAGGGACACGGCTCAGCTGGGGGCAGGCTCAGCTGCCACAGCCCCCAGAGTGACCCCAGCCAGGCACAGCCCTGAGCTCCCCTTCCCCACCCGAACTGATCCCCCTGAGCTGCCCAGGGCCCCCAGAGCTCAGGACAGGGACACAGCTCAGCTGGGGGCAGGCTCAGCTACCACAGCTCCCAGAGTGACTCCAGGCACAGCCCCGAGCTGCCCTTCTCCACCCAAACCAAACCCCCCGAGCTGCCCAGGGCCCCCAGAGCTCAGGACAGACATGGGGACAGGGACACTGCTCAGCTGGGGCCAGGCCTGCCTGGCACAGCCCCCAGAGTGACTCCAGGCGCAGCCCCGAGCTGCCCTTCCCTGCCCAAACTGATCCCCCTGAGCTGCCCAGAGCTCAGGACAGGGTCACTGCTCAGCTGCGGGGTCAGGCTCAGCTGGCACAGCCCTGAGCTCCCCTTCCCCACCCAAACCAAACCCCCCGAGCTGCCCGGGGTCACCAGAGCTTAGGACAGGGTCACTGCTCAGCTGTGGAGTCAGGCCTGCCTGGCACAGCCCCCAGAGTGACCCTTCCCCACCCAAACTGACAGCCCCGAGCTGCCCAGGGCCCCCCGAGCTCAGGACAGGGACACGGCTCAGCTGCAGGGTCAGGCTCAGCTCGCACAGCCCTGAGCTCCCTTCCCCGCCCAAACTGATCTCCCCAAGCTGCCCAGGGCCCCCAGAGCTCAGGACAGGGACACGGCTCAGCTGTGGGGTCAGGCTCAGCTGGCACAGCCCCAACCTCCCCTTCCCCACCCAAACTGAGAGCCCCGAGCTGCCCAGGGCCCCCAGAGCTCAGCACAGTGAGGGGACAGCTCAGAGCTCACTTCCTAATGAACGCCTCTCCTCAGGTTTAATTAATGGCCCTTTAGTTCTAATGAACACCTCAGGTTTAATTAATGGCCCTTTAGTTCTAATGAACTCCTCAGGTTTAATTAATGACCCACCAGTTCTAATGAACTCCTCAGGGTTAATTAATGACCCACCAGTTCTAACGAACCCCTCTCCTCAGGGTTAATTACTGCCCCTCAGCCAGGCTGCTCAGGATGCACAAACGCCCAGCAGGGATGAGGGTGGGAGGTCCCACCTGAGCATCCCCAGGGTGTCACACACCCCCTCCAGCCTCACTGGCTGCAGTGACTTCCACTGACTAATGAGGCCAATTAATTTGCCTGATTTAATCAGGGTGTGATTAAAAGGATTTGATACACTGGAGGTTTCTCCTTCAGAGATTCCCAATTCTGGGCCCACTCAGGAGCACACCCAGTGACACTGAGGAGCTGGCAGGTGGCAGCATTGTCACTTGAGCTGAATTTTCCTGTCAATCCTCATTTTCCTGAGGCCTTCTCCTGCCACTCCACCTCCCCAGGAATCTCACAGTCCCTCTGTGCTCATCCAACACCCTGAGCTCAGCTTGGTTGGTGCAAAGCCTCAGGAAGACCAGAGCCCCTGCCCCAAGGAGCACAGTGGTGACAGTAAAGGTGGCACCGGTAAAGGGGACACCTCCCCTGGGAAGTCCCCATGCCCCACAGATCCCTGGATAATAAATCCCTCCTGGCTGCTCTCCCTCTCCTCCCCAGGGCCAGAGGAATGAGGTCCCTGGGTTGGTGGGTTTGGAGGTCTCCCAGCCAGGGGCAGCCCTGGATCCCTTCCTGCTCTTGCCAAGGGACAGAGGGACAGGAGGCAGGAGGGATTTGTGCCCAGATTCACTGGGCAGGGAGGGCACTGAGGGCCTGGGTGTCCTGAGGGAGCAGCACCCCCAGAATTACCAGGTTACCTTCAGCAGGGTTCATCACGGCGTCGTGGAGCAGCGTGGCCACACTCCCAGCAATGCCTGCAAGGAAAAGCAGCCCTGAGAAACAAACCCTGGCTCTAAAGGGATTGCTGTCACCCAGGGGGATCCATCCATGGGAATCCATCCAGGGGGATCCATCCAGGGGAATCCACCCAGGGGATCCATCCATGGGAATCCAATCCAGGGGAATCCACCCAGGGGGATCCATCCATGGGAATCCATCCAGGGGGATCCATCCATGGGAATCCAATCCATGGGAATCCATCCAGGGGGATCCATCCAGGGGATCCATCCATGGGAATCCATCCAGGGGGATCCATCCAGGGGAATCCATCCAGGGGAACCATTCAGGGGGATCCACCCAGGGGGATCCATCCATGGGAATCCATCCAGGGGATCCGTTCAGGGGGATCCATCCAGGGGAATCCACCCAGGGGGATCCATCCATGGGAATCTATCCATGGGAATCCACCCAGGGGGATCCATCCATGGGAATCTATCCATGGGAATCCACCCAGGGGGATCCATCCATGGGAATACATCCATGGGAATCCATCCAGGGGGATCCATCCATGGGAATCTATCCATGGGAATCCACCCAGGGGATCCGTTCAGGGGGATCCCACCCATGGGAATCAAATCCATGGGAATCCATCCAGGGGAATCCACCCAGGGGGATCCATCCAGGGGGATCCATCCATGGGAATCCAATCCAGGGGAATCTATCCATGGGAATCTATCCATGGGAATCCATCCAGGGGGATCCATTCAGGGGAATCCATCCAGGGAAATCCATCCACGGGAATCCATCCAGGAGGATCCCACCCATGGGAATCCATCCAGGGAAATCCATCCACGGGAATCCATCTAGGGGTATCCCATCCATGGGAATACATCCAGGGGGATCCCATCCACTGGGAATCATCCATGGGGATCCCATCCATAGGAGAATCCATCCATGGGGACCCCATCCATGGTGGATCCCATCCATGCGGATCCCATCCATAGGAGAATCCATCCATGGGGATCCATCCATGGGGATCCCATCCATGGTGGGGGCTGCCATCCATGGGGCTCCCATCCATTGGGAAGCTCCATCCCTGGTGGATCCCATCCCTGGTGGATCCCATCCATTGGGAAGCTCCATCCCTGGTGGATCCCATCCATAGGAGAATCCATCCCTGGTGGATCCCATCCATGGGGACCCCATCCCTGGTGGATCCCATCCATGGAGACCCCATCCATTGGGAAGCTCCATCCCTGGTGGATCCCATCCACGCTGAGGGAGCACCCAGGTCCCACCCCAGATTCCCAGGGCAGGAACCCCCTCCTGAGAGAACCCTGGATCCACTCCCACCCCCACCTTTGCTCTTCCCACAACAATTCCCAGGATCCATCCACGCCAGACACCCGCGGCGCCTGAGCCAGCCGTGAGCAATGTTTACCCTGCCCTCAGCACGGCCCTAATTAGGGATTTTCATCCCTTACTCAGCCTGGGTTCCAGAGCCCAGGCTGTGCCAAACCCAGCCAGCCCTGACCCATCCCTGCTCTGCTCTGGGATGAGGCCCTTTGATGTTGGCTCCCACCTCCAATTCCCTCTTGCCCAAATCACTTTGGGTCATTTCGTGGAGCCACAGCTCTGATTTTCCTGCTGGCACCTCAGGCCTGTAGCTACTTGAAAGGCAAACACAGGAATGTGTTTGAGGAGAAGGGATTTCATTCCCTTCCCTGAGTTCAGTGTCCCCATGGCAGATTCCCACCAGCACATCCCAGCAAACCCATGGGAATCTCCAGCACAAACCCTTTGGTAAAGCCCTGACTCCTCAATCCCAGGCTTTCTGCTGCCTTTAAAAGTGAAATATTCCTGCTAAAAATTAAAGCACACAGAGGATGGAAGGCACTCAGTGCTCCCAGGGACACCTGAATTCAAACCTCCAGAGGCTGAGGTGATGCCTTCAACACAAGATCACCTGAATTCAAACCTCCAGAGGCTGAGGTGATCCTTCAACACAAGATCACACCTTTGGGCGATACCTTCAAAGGTGGCACTTGATCCTCAAGATCTTTCCCAACTTTAAGGATTCCATGGCAATTTAGGAACAGCACAGCTGCACCTGAACACCTTTTGCCCACTAAATTGATGATTTGTGCTGGAAAAATTTGAAAGTAACTAAGAATTGATGATTTGTGCTGGAAAATTTTGAGATTAAATAAGAGTTTAGATTTGGAGGGGGGGCACTAGGCTGAGTGAGAAGCAAGGAATAGGTTGATCACCACAAATGGGGGGGGGTTTTGGGGCAAATCCCAAAAACACCATTGGCCAAGTGGCTGTTTCCTCCACTAAATTGATGATTTGTGCTGGAAAATTTTGAGAATAAATAAGAATTTAGATGGGGAGGGGCACTAGGCTGAGTGAAAAGCAAAGAATAGGTTGATAACCACAAATGGGGTTTTTTTTAGAGCAAACCCCAAAAATACCATTGGCCAAGTGGCTGTTTCCTCCACTAAATTGGTCATTTGTGCTGGAAAAATTTGAGATTAAATAAGAACTGATGATTTGTGCTGGAAAATTTGAGATTAAATAGGAATTTAGATGGGGAGGGGCACTAGGCTGAGTGAGAAGCAAGGAATAGGTTGATAACCACAAATGGGGGGGGGGTTTGGGGCAAACCCCAAAAATACCATTGGCCATGTGGCTGTTTCCTCCACTAAATCAATGATTTGTGCTGGAAAAAATTGAGATTAAGTAAGAATTTAGATGGGGAGGGGCACTAGGCTGAGTGAAAAGCAAAGAATAGGTTGATAACGACAAATGGGGTTTTTTTTTAGGGCAAACCCCAAAAATACCATTGGCCAAGTGGCTGTTTCCTCCACTAAATTGATGATTTGTGCTGGAAAAAATTGAGATTAAGTAAGAATTTAGATTGGGAGGGGCACTAGGCTGAGTGAGAAGCAAGCAAGGAATAGGTTGATAACCACAAATGGGGTTTTTTTTAGAGCAAACCCCAAAAATACCATTGGCCAAGTGGCTGTTTCCTCCACTAAATTGGTCATTTGTGCTGGAAAAAATTGAGAATAAATAAGAACTGATGATTTGTGCTGGAAAATTTGAGATTAAATAGGAATTTAGATTGGGAGGGGCACTAGGCTGAGTGAGAAGCAAGCAAGGAATAGATTGATAACCACAAATGGTTTGGTGTTTTTTTAGGGCAAACCCCAAAAATACCATTGGCCAAGTGGCTGTTTCCTCCACTAAATCAGTGACTTGTGCTGGAAAATCTGAGATTAAATAAGAATTTAGATTGGGAGGGGCACTAGGCTGAGTGAGAAGCAAGCAAGGAATAGGTTGATAACCACAAATGGGTTTTTTTTCAGGGCAAACCCCAAAAATACCATTGGCCAAGTGGCTGTTTCCTCCACTAAATCAGTGATTTGTGCTGGAAAAATCTGAGATGAAGTAAGAATTTAGAATGGAAGGGGCACTAGGCTGAGTGAGAAGCAAGCAAAGAATAGGTTGATAATGACAAATGGGGTTTTTTTTTAGAGCAAACCCCAAAAATACCATTGGCCGAGTGGCTGTTTCCTCCACTAAATCAATGACTTGTGCTGGAAAATTTGAGATTAAATAGGAATTTAGATTGGGAGGGGCACTAGGCTGAGTGAGAAGCAAGCAAGGAATAGGTTGATAATGACAAATGGGGTTTTTTTCAGGGCAAACCCCAAAAATACCATTGGCCATGTGGCTGCTTCCTCCACTAAATCAATGATTTGTGCTGGAAAATTTGAGATTAAATAGGAATTTAGATTGGGAGGGGCACTAGGCTGAGTGAGAAGCAAGCAAGGAATAGGTTGGTAAGCAAGGAATAGGTTGATAACCACAAATGGGGTTTTTTTCAGGGCAAACCCCAAAAATACCATTGGCCAAGTGGCTGTTTCCTCCTGCCTGGAAAATGTCACTGAGAGACTTTTTCATTTCCTCGTAGCAGGCGAAGTACAGGGCGTGGGCAGGGCCGGCCCCCAGCATGGTGACATCGATCCCTCGCAGAGGCCTCCAGAGGCCCTCGGTCAGCACCATCTTCTTGAGGGCCTCGTACACCCCCCTGTACTGGGCCTTGGGGTCTGGCTGCAGGCTCTGCATGCGGGTCTGCAACAAAGCACAGCAGGGACAGCCCCTGGTTACCTCTGCAAACCCAGGGAGTATTTCTTTTCAAGCACTTTTTGTCACCATTTACCATTTTTCCAACCACCAAGCCCTCTGAGCCCTTCAGATATTGGCATTGCCAAGCAGGAGCCATCTTTTAAACCCTTCTTTTTGTCACTATGTTAGCGTTCAGAAACACATAATCACAAAAATGATTATATGTTGGTGCTTTTATTAAGAGCTCTGGGTGTCAGGGGTGACTGACCCACATTTGACTCTGTGGTTAGGGTTTTCAGGTGAGGGAAGAGACGAGATTTTTGACTCTATCATCAGAAGGTTTGATTTATTTTTTTATGATATATACATATACTATACTAAAAGAAAAAGTAGGCAGAGTTTCCAGAAGCTGCTAAGCTGAGAATAGTAAGTAAAGAATGAATAACAAAAGAGCTCTCTCTCCCTGTCTCCTAGAGAGCTTAGTCTTAGATTAACCACTATCTCTAAACATCTAAGCTGAGTTAATCTAAGTAGACTTGTTGCATTCCACAGCAGCAGATAACCTGTTGTTTATGTATTGTTGTTGAACTTCTCAGCTTCAGCAGGAAAAATCCTGAAAGAGGATTTTTCATAAAAGAAATGTCTGTGACATGACTCCACCATACATTGGAGATTAACATGCTTTGATATTCTATCATTATATAACTCTCATGGTAATTATTAAACTTATATTGTTCTATTGTATACATAGATTTCAGCTAAGCATAGCCCCCCTTAAGTTTCCAACGTAGTTTCTCATGATTCTTCTTATGGTTATACAATAATTATATTTAATTACTAAACAATCATCACATCTAACAATTATATCATTTATCATACTGCTTATGCAGGTGCAGTGATCTGAGAAAACACAAAGCCTGACATTTTCAGAATCTATCTTCAACATTTTCCAGGGCCCCCATTATCAACTATTTACCATTTTTCCAGCAGAGACCATCACCAAACCCTTCTGATCCTTTCTCCCCACCCAAGATCTCTTTCAGGTTTCATTCCATTCCAAACTTCCAGGTATTGGCACTTCCAAGCAGGAGTTGGGTGCCCTGACCCCCAGGGGAGCTCTGACATTCATGGAGAAAGTTTCCTGAACTTCAAGATAGACCAGAATCCACAAAAATGTGAAATAGATTTTAGAGAGTGGAGTAGGTGTGTCACTTGGTGAGAAATTGAGGGTTTGGGATTTTTAGTTTGTTGTGGATGGAAGCAAGATAAAGAGCATGGGCTGTCATCCTGGGTTTCTTCTTGGTGTTCACAGGGGCCCCAGGATGAGGTGAGAGATGAGAATTTTGACTCCATGTTTCAGAAGGCTGGTTTATTATTTTATGATGTATATTAAAAAGAAAATGATATAGTGAAACTATACTAAAAGAATAGAAGAAAAGATTTAATCAGAAAGAGGGAAAGGGAAAGGGAAAGGGAAAGGGAAAGGGAAAGGGAAAGGGAAAGGGAAAGGGAAAGGGAAAGGAAAAGGGAAAGGGAAAGGGAAAGGAAAGGGAAAGGGAAAGGGAAAGGGAAAGGGAAAGGGAAAGGGAAAGGGAAAGGGAAAGGAAAGAGAAAGGAAAGGAAAGGAAAGGAAAGGAAAGGAAAGGAAAGGAAAGGAAAGGAAAGGAAAGGAAAGGAAAGGAAAGGAAAGGAAAGGAAAGGAAAGGAAAGGAAAGGAAAGGAAAGGAAAGGAAAGGAAAGGAAAGGAAAGGAAAGGAAAGGAAAGGAAAGGAAAGGAAAGGAAAGGAAAGGATGATCATAAAATCTTGTAATGACCAGAGAGTCTGAGCCAGCTGACTGTGATTGGCCATTAATTAAAAACAACCACATGAGACCAATCAAAGATTCACCTGTTGTATTCACAGCAGCAGATAATTATGGTTTACATTTTGTTTCTAAGGCTCTCAGCTTCTCAGGAGAAAAGATCTCAGCAAAAAGATTTTTTCATAAAATATGTCTGTGACATTCATGCTGCTTCTTCCTTCTCTTCTCCGTGGGTTTGGGTGGCATTTTGTAATTGGGCAGAAAAGTCCCCACTGGGGGCTCTTTGGGATCAGTTATTGGGTTAAAAGGGGAAATAATCCAGGTGTCAGTTCTTAATTGGATAGTTTAGTCTTAAAAGCCCTTGTACCAAGAGATTGTTGGCCATTTTGTGCCTTCTAATGAAATGCTGCTGAACCTACAGCAGTGAGAGTGTTTTACTGGTAAGAAATAACAAACATTGGAGTGCCAACATGAACTAGAGTCTCGAGTGCCTTCAATGCAGACCCAGAGAAACCCACAGCTGGGATCCCCCCAGTCACCCACCCCATGTAACAAACCCCAGAGCCACCAGAACCCCGAGATCCCTGCGGGGCTCATTCAGCCCCTGGATGTTCCTTATTTATCCTCATTTTTTATTTATCCTGCTGGATGGAGCCCACACTCCATTCCAACAGGAAAAATCAGCTCTGAACCCCAGTTTTGGGGGAGTTCAGGAATAGGACAAGGCACAAGCCAGGCTTAAGCTCTGAACCCCAGTTCTGGGGGAGTTCAGGAATAGGACAAGGCACAAGCCAGGCTTAAGCTCTGAAGCCCTATTTTGGGGGAGTTCAGCTGGAATGGGACCAGGCTCAAGCCAGGCTTAAGCTCTGAACCCCAGTTTTGGGGGAGTTCAGGAATAGGACAAGGCACAAGCCAGGCTTAAGCTCTGAACCCCAATTTGGGAGAGTTCAGGAATAGGACAAGGCACAAGCCAGGCTTAAGCTCTGAACCCCAGTTTTGGGGGAGTTCAGCTGAAATAGGACCAGGCTCAAGCCAGGCTGGGACACCCAGGCTGCTCCTGGAGGGAAGTGCCACCTCTGCTCTGCTTCATCCATGGAAATCCCAAGGAATGAGGCTGCTCCAAAGGCTGGGTGAAGAAATCCAGGGAAGGTTGTAATTTTCTCCTGCTTTCAACACCCTGACTCTGCCCCAGCTTGTCCCTCCTGCAGCTGCCCAGCAGCTTGGGACAGTTCCTAGAAGGGCAAGCTGGGAAAACTGGGAACAGGCAGAAATTCCCTGAGAAGGAGAAAATGCAGGGCCAGCGTACCCCAGAGGCTCTGGGAGGTTCCTTGTCCCAGCTTTCCCCTCAGCTCCCAGAGGTTTTCTCCCCCGAGGGCCTGGCAGGGAATTCCAGCTGCATTTCTGTCCCTTGGGGTTTTTTTCTCACACAGATTTTGAGCCAGCTGAGCTCCTGGCACCCAAATCTGCTCCTGGCACCCAAACCTGCTCCAAAGCTCACTGCCACCACTTCGTTACACAACATTCCCTCAGGAAAATTCCTTGGAGCTCCTTCGAAGGCCTGGAGGTGACAATGACAACATGTGAGGGGTCCCAGAACCTCAATCAGCACCAGGTAAAAACCTCAAACCTCCACAGCCATCCCTGGAAATCCTGAGCAGCAAAATGCCCACAGATCCTTCCTGTCCTCCCTGTGGAAAAGGTTAAAAACTGAGACAGGCCACGGAGCCACGGCCCTGGAGGTGGCCAAGGAAGGCCTGAAATTCCAGCCAAATTTTTAGGGGTTTTAAAGTGTATTTACTCCAAATTCCATCATTTGGTTGGCCCAGACTTGAGTAAACCCAGCTTGGGTTTGTTGCCTCTGGAGGACACTGGCCCTGCATTTTCTCCTTTCCAGGGAATTCCCACCTGTTCCCAGTTTGCCCAGCTGGCCCTCCCAGGAACTGTCCCAGCTCAGTGCCCTGGGCTGGGGACAAGGTGGGGATGGGTCACAGGATGGCCTTGGAAAGCTTTTCCAACCTCAGGAATTCCAGGATTCTGCAATTCCAGCCCATGACACCAAAACCAGGCCCTTGGAACAGCCCCAAACCAGCAGCACTGGGCAAGAGGGGGCTCAGCAAACTCTGAAATTCCTCTTTGCCAAGGAGAGGCTGCAGAGCTGCAGGAGGATTCCCTCCTCAGCAGGAACCCTTCAGCTCATCAAGCCCTTCATTAATTAGCCAGGAGGCCACACAGCAGCTCAGCCTTCCATAAAAACCTTTAAGGTTTGAACCCTGGAGCCTCCAAAGCCCAAAACCCTTCCACAGCCCCTCTGTGAGCCCAAGGAAGAACCAGAGCTTGGATCAGGAGTTTCACCCACAATAACAAAACCAAGCTGGGTTTACTCAAGTCTAGGCCAACCAAATTCTGGAATTTTGTAGTAAATACACGTTAAAAACCCTAAAAATTTGGCTGGAATTTCAGACTCCTGCATCAGCTGGTGCTCATGAAAGGCATCACCCTCCAGCAGGGAATTTGGCAGGTTGTGCAAAGCTCCCATTGTTCCACATTCCTGGGAGCTCCAAACGAACCCAAAACTCAGGAAAATCCCCCAGGGAGGGCAGCAATGCACTGAACTAGCTCAGAATTCAAAAGCAGATTTTATATCCAGCTGTCCATGCAACCCCTCATGGTCTCTGCACCTTCCCATCCTGTGGAGGCTGCTCAGGATTCCAGGACGCCCTGGAGAAAATCCCAGTCTGATCCCAGTTTATCCCAGTTTATGGCAGCAGCAGGTGACGTTTATGTGCAGGACCAAGGTGGTTTTGGGAAGTAAAGCCATTATTGAGGATCCATTTTTTTCCACTTTCACCCCAGCAGTTCCCACAAAGGAACAGAGCCTCCTGTAGCTGTCAGGGCCACACAAAACCCAGAAAAATCAATTTACAGACACCCTGCTGCTCCAGCTTGGACAGGAACAGGGCAGCTTTTCGTGGCAAAGAGGTGTAAGGTGGGTACAGCTCTCACAGCAAATGGATAAATAGGATTTGGTTTTATTTTGGTGGATCTGAGCTGCTCTGAAGGGATCCAAAACTCACCCCACAGCCCAGAGGAGCCCACACAAGCTGCAGTTTGCATCAGCCACCCATCACTCGTGGGTATAACAGGACTAACAGCCCAAGGGGCAGATAAAACCAGGACTAACTGCCCATAAAACCAGGACTAACTGCCCAAGGAATAACCAAAAACAGGACAAACAGCCCAAGGAATAACCAAAACCTGGGTAAAACAGGACTAACAGCCCAAGGAGGAGATAAAACCAGGACTAACTGCCATAAAACCAGGACTAACAGCCAAGGAATAACCAAAACTTGGGTAAAACAGGACTAACAGCCCAAGGAGGAGATAAAACCAGGACTAACTGCCCATAAAACCAGGACTAACAGCCCAAGGAATAACCAAAACTGGGTAAAACAGGACTAACAGCCCAAGGAGGAGATAAAACCAGGACTAACTGCCCAAGGAATAACCAAAAACAGGACAAACAGCCCAAGGAATAACCAAAAGCAGGATTTAACAGGACAAAGAGCCCAAGGAATAACCAAAAGCAGGATTTAACAGGACGAACAGCCCAAGGAATAACCAAAAGCAGGATTTAACAGGACAAACAGCCCAAGGAACAGATAAAACCAGGACTAGCTGACCAAGGAATAACCAAACCCAGGTTCAACAAACTAACAGGACTAACAGCCAAGGAGCAGGTAAAACCTGGATTCAAGAGGACAAACTACCCACAGAATAACCAAAATCAAGAAAACCAATCCAAGGAATAACCAAAACCTGATTCAACAGGACAAACTGCCCAAGGAATAACCAAAATCAGGATTTAGGAGAACAAACTGCCCAGGGAATTATCAAATCCAGATTTAGGAGAATAAACAGCCAAAGAAATAACCAAAATCAGGATTTAGGAGGACAAACTGCTCAAGGAATAACCAAAATCAGGATTTAGGAGGACAAACAGCCAAAAAAATAACCAAAATCAGGATTTAGGAGGACAAACTGCTCAAGGAATAACCAAAATCAGGATTTAGAATGGCAAACTGCCCAAGGAATAACCAAAACCTGGATTGAATAGAACTAAAAGCACAAGGAATCACCAAAACCTGGTTTTAACAGGACAAAATGCCCAAGGAATAACCAAAACCTGGATTTAGGAAGCCAAACAGCCCAAGAAATAACCAAAATAAGGACTGAATAGAACTAAAAGCACAAGGAATAACCAAAACCAGATTTAGGAGAACAGCCAGAGAAATAACCAAAATCAGGATTTTGGAGGACAAAGGAATAACCAAAATCAGGATTCTGGAGAACAAACAGCCACAACCCTAATAAAACCAGATTTAGGAGACAACACCAGAGAAATACACCAAAATCAGGACAGAGGCAACTAGGAATAACCAAAATCAGGTCTGGAGACAAACAAGTCCTGAGGAAATACAAATCCAGATTTAGGAGGACAAACAGCCCAAGCAATAACCAAAATCAGGATTCTGGAGAACAAACAGCCCAAGCAATAACCAAATCCAGATTTAGGAGGACAAACAGCCCAAGCAATAACCAAAATCAGGATTTTGGAGAACAAACAGCCCAAGAAATAATCAAAATCAGGATTTAGGAGGACCAAGGAATAACCAAAACCAGGACTGAAGAGAACTAAAAGCACAAGGAATAAACAAACACCTGGGTTTAACAGGACAAACTGCCCAAGGAATAATCAAATCCAAATTTAGGAGGACAAACTGCCCAAGGAATAACCAAAATAAGGACTGAATAGAACTAAAAACATAAGAAATAACCAAAACCTGGGTTTAACAGGACAAACTGCCCAAGGAATAACCAAAATCAGGATTTTGGAGAACATACAGCCAGAGAAATAACCAAAATCAGGATTTAGGAGGACCAAGGAATAACCAAAACCTGGACTTAGGAGAAAAACAGCCCAGGCAATAACCAAAATCAGGGTTTGGGAGAATAAACAGCCCAGGCAATAACCCAAATCAGGATTTAGGAGAACAAACAGCCCAAGCAATAACCAAAATCAGGGTTTGGGAGAATAAACAGCCCAGGCAATAACCCAAATCAGGATTTAGGAGGACAAACAGCCTGAGGAATAACCAAATCCAGATTTAGGAGGACAAACAGCCCAGGCAATAACCAAAATCAGGATTTTGGAGAACAAACAGCCCAGGCAATAACCAAATCCAGATTTAGGAGGACAAACAGCCCAAGCAATAACCAAATCAGGATTTTGGAGAACAAACAGCCAGAGGAATAACCAAATCAGGATTTTGGAGAACAAACAGCCCAAGCAATAACCCAAATCAGGATTTAGGAGGACAAACAGCCCAAGCAATAACCCAAATCAGGATTTTGGAGAACAAACAGCCCAAGCAATAACCAAATCAGGATTTAGGAGAACAAACAGCCCAAGCAATAACCCAAATCAGGATTTTGGAGAACAAACAGCCCAAGCAATAACCCAAATCAGGATTTAGGAGAATAAACAGCCCAGGCAATAACCCAATCAGGATTTTGGAGAACAAACAGCCCAAGCAATAACCAAATCAGGATTTAGGAGGACAAACAGCCCAAGCAATAACCAAAATCAGGATTTGGGAGAACAAACAGCCCAAGCAATAACCAAATCCAGATTTAGGAGGACAAACAGCCCAGGCAATAACCAAATCAGGATTTTGGAGAACAAACAGCCAGAGGAATAACCAAATCAGGATTTTGGAGACAAACAGCCCAAGCAATAACCCAAATCAGAATTTAGGAGAACAAACAGCCCAGGCAAAAACCAAATCAGGATTTGGGAGAACAAACAGCCCAAGCAATAACCACCTCCAGGATCTCCTGGGTGGCTGCTGCCGAGCCCAAGGCCCAGAGCTGGGAGCAGCTCTGAGGGGAGGGAGCTGAACTTTATCAGGGCTTGAGGAGATGATTTCCCTGAGCTGGGCAGTGCCCCCAGCTCCTCTCACCTATCTGAAGCCACCAAGCAGCTCCTGGAGCCTCACCCCTGATAAGCAGCCAAGAAATTCTTCTCCACCTACTGCAGTTAATCCCCATTGCGTCAGGCAGCAGTGCAGGGCCAGCCACGAGCACCCTGCTTGTCCTGGCTGCAGCCTGGGCAGGAAAAAACAAAAACCAG
Source organism: Diglossa brunneiventris (assembly GCA_019023105.1). Lineage (NCBI taxonomy): Eukaryota > Metazoa > Chordata > Aves > Passeriformes > Thraupidae > Diglossa > Diglossa brunneiventris. Next base: position 1,062,313 of record CM032374.1, read on the forward strand.
CACCACAAGTGCCAGGGTCAGGTTGAGGCAGTTCCCTGCTCCTGGGGAAGAGCTCTGTCCTGCTGGATGCACTTTGGGAAGAGCCCAGTGTTGTTTTCTGGCTGGTTTTTAGCCAGAATTGTTTTTCCCAGGTCTCTGTTTTGCACGTGCTGGCAGAGGGTCACTGGTCTGACACCCTACAAACACCCCCAGACCTCGTCTGCCTTTTGTTTGGGGTTTCTGTATTGATTTTCTCGGAGCACAACCTGCTTTTCCCAGGTTCATGTGACAGAGGGGCACAAAGGGAACACAAATGCTCTTAGCAGGAAATGTGCAGCATTTCTGCAGGGATCCAGCAGATCCTGCCAGCTGGGCAAGGCACGAGCCAGGCTCAAGCTCTGAACCCCAATTTGGGGGAGTTCAGCTGAAACAGCACAAAGCACAAGCCAGGCTCAAGCTTTGAACCCCAATTTTGGGGGAGTTCAGCTGGAACAGCACAAACACAAGCCAGGCTCAAGCTTTGAACCCCAATTTTGTGGGGATTCAGCTGGAATAGGACAAGGCACAAGTCAAGCTAAAGCTCTGAACCCCAATTTTGGGGGAGTTCAGTTGGGACAGGACAAGTCACGAGCCAGGCTCAAGCTCTGAACCCCAATTTTGGAGGGATTCAGCTGGAATAGCCCCCAAATAAGCAGCACACCCATGGGAGGGGAGCAGAGGCTCAGTCCAGCAGCTTATCCAGGAATTCCCAACATCCCAAAACTCCCCCTCAGCTGGAACATGAGGAACTGCTCCTCCAGGAGCAGCTGGAAACGGGGGGATGCAGAATCTCCCACCACCAAACCCCAAAGAATCCACAGCCCTGCCTGCCCCAGATGTTCTGCTGGGCTTCCAGGACCTTTGTGACCACTGGGAAGCTCCAAAGTCAGGCCATGTTTTCATAGGAAAGGATTTTTTTGATCCCTAGAACCATTGGCACCCTCTGCCAGAAGGGAGGTGCCAGCTCTGCACACCTCCAGTTCCTCCCCCCAGCAATTCATGAATCCCCAGGGGAGCAAAAATGTTCCTCACATCCCCAAGGGGAGTAAAAGTGTTCCTCACATCCCCAAGGGGAACAAAACTGTTCCTCACATCCCCAAGGGGAGTAAAAGTGTTCCTCACATCCCCAAGGGGAACAAAAATGTTCCTCACATCCCCAAGGGGAGTAAAAGTGTTCCTCACATCCCCAAGGGAACAAAACTGCTCCTCACATCCCCAAGGGGAACAAAACTGCTCCTCACATCCCCAAGGGGAACAAAACTGCTCCTCACATCCCCAAGGGAACAAAACTGCTCCTCACATCCCCAAGGGGAACAAAACTGTTCCTCACATCCCCAAGGGGAGCAAAACTGTTCCTCACATCCCCAAGGGAGCAAAACTGCTCCTCACATCCCCAGGGGAGCAAAACTGCTCCTCACATCCTCAAGGGGAACAAAACTGCTCCTCACATCCCCAAGGGAGCAAAAGTGTTCCTCACATCCCCAAGGGGAACAAAACTGTTCCTCACATCCCCAAGGGGAACAAAACTGTTCCTCACATCCCCAAGGGAACAAAACTGTTCCTCACATCCCCAAGGGAACAAAACTGTTCCTCACATCCTCAAGGGAGCAAAACTGCTCCTCACATCCCAAGGGGAGCAAAACTGCTCCTCACATCCCCAAGAGGATCCCATCCTTTGTTTTCACAGCCTTTGGGAAACCAGCTCCAGCAGAAAAGTCCCCAAATGGGTCAGGGCAGGAGTTGGAGGCTCCAGGGGAGCCCTCCAGGATCTCCTTTTCTGCTGCCTTCAGGAGTCCTTGACATGCTGATCCCTCCAGACCACTTGGGGATGGATCAGGGCTCCCAGCACAGCCACTCTTTGCAGCAGCCACAAACAAAAACAAGCCTGGGAAATGTGAGAAACACCCTCAGCACCAGCAAAAACCCAGCCCAGGGTGTCCAAACAACCAGAGCTGAGAGGGAGAGGCAGAGGGAGAGTGCAGGTGAGGCTGCAGCTCAAGGGGTAAAAAAATAAATAAATTATTATTTATTATTCAACACTGGAAAATAATGGGGAGGAAAAGAGTGTAGATTGAAAATGGATATTGGGAAGGAATTCTTCTCTGTGAAGGAGGAAGGAGGGATGGAATTCCCAGAGGGGCTGCAGCAGGTTGGAGCACCCTGGGACAGCGGGAGGTGTCCCTGCCCTGGGGTGGCCCCGGAGGATTTTGAGGTCCCTTCCCATCCAAACCGTGCTGGGATTCTGTGACCCCATCAAGCTCAGGGGTTGTGCAAGTGTCTGCAGCAAACAATTCCCCAAATTACGACATTTTCAGTTTCTCTTTGGGAGGAAATGACTCGCTGGAAGGCAGACAGAAGGAACCTCAGGGCAGGAGCTGCCCGGGTGCTCCTTCTGCACCTGCAGAAAAACCCGACCTGCCCAAGGCTGGAACTGTGCCCCGGGAAGTGCCACGGAGGGAAAGCTTCGCTCCTTTCTGCAGGATAAAGTCAAAGAGCTGCCACGATACAGTAAAAGAGCTGAGCTGTTACTGGATTACGGCACCACAAGAAAACAAAATCTCTTTAGGGATCAAACCTCCCTTTTTGGGTCAGCTGTCCCCTTTGCCCGAGCAGCCAGGCGGAGCAGGGTGAGTGCCCGGGCAGGAGCAGATCCCAGCGGGGTTTTGCTGTGCCCCAGCACACAGGGGGACCCTGGCCGGGCTCCAGCGCTGTTTCCCACAGCAGCCGGAGGGATTTATCCGCTCCCGGACTGGGATTGCCCCGGGCCGGCCCCGCCGCAGCTCCCGGAGCTTTTCCCGCAGAGCGCCTCCCCCTCCAGGAAACCGGCACCGCTTTCATTTCTGCTCCGCTCTGCTCTCCCGCCGAGGAAAGAACCGCACAACTGCGGAGGGACAACACCCAGAGCTGTGCCGGGACCGGGCACAACCCCTGATGTGTCTGTGCCACGCTCAGGGTGGGCACCGACCCCGCAGCCACGGCGACATCCCCAGACTGTGAGCCAGGTGCAGCACGGACAGACCCAGAGGGAAAACAGGGCAAGAAAACCGGGACTGTTCCCTTGGGAGTGCTTGTAACGCTGGCAGGAGCTGCAAAAGCCAAAGCATTTCCTCTCCTCTGCCCTTTCTACTCTTTCAGGGAGCCCTGGATGAGAAGGAGAAGGGATTGCAACATCTCATGATTCATCGAGGCGCTTCGGCTTTTCCCGGCTTTCCCTCTTCTTTTGAAGGGCCCACAGCAGCAAAGCGGCAGGGCAGAGCCAGGAATTATCCTTCAGGATGATTCCCACACTCTGGAGATACTGGGAAGCCTTTCCTGGGTGTGCTCGAGCATCATTAGCTCCAAAATCCACCGGGCAGCTCCTCCTCGAAAACACCCTGACCCCACCAAAGGCACTCACCCATCCTCGTGTGGCCCCAAACCAGCAGCTCCTCCCTCCTGAGCTGGGATTTCCAAAGCTCCGGGAGGGAAAAGCTGCTCAGGGAGCTCCTGATCCCAGTCCCTGAGCTGGGATTTCCAAAGCTCTGGGAGGGAAAAGCTCACAGGGAGCTCCTGATCCCAATTCCTGAGCTGGGATTTCCCAAAGCTCCGGGAGGGAAAAGCTCACAGGGAGCTCCTGATCCAGTCCCTGAGCTGGGATCCCAAAGCTCCAGGTGGGAAAAGCTCGCAGGGAGCTCCTGATCCCAGTCCCTGAGCTGGGATTTCCAAAGCTCGGGAGGGAGGAAAAGCTCACAGGGAGCTCCTGATCCCAATTCCTGAGCTGGGATCCCAAAGCTCCGGGAGGGAAAAGCTCACAGGGAGCTCCTGATCCCAGTCCCTGAGCTGGGATTTCCAAAGCTCCGGGAGGGAAAAGCTGACAGGGAGCTCCTGATCCCAATTCCTGAGCTGGGATCCCAAAGCTCCAGGTGGGAAAAGCTCACAGGGAGCTCCTGATGCCAATTCCTGAGCTGGGATCCCAAAGCTCCGGGAGGGAAAAGCTCACAGGGAGCTCCTGATCCCAATTCCTGAGCTGGGATCCCAAAGCTCCGGGAGGGAAAAGCTGACAGGGAGCTCCTGATCCCAATTCCTGAGCTGGGATCCCAAAGCTCCGGGAGGGAAAAGCTCACAGGGAGCTCCTGATCCCAATTCCTGAGCTGGGATCCCAAAGCTCTGTGAGGGAAAAGCTGACAGGGAGCTCCTGATCCCAATTCCTGAGCTGGGATCCCAAAGCTCTGTGAGGGAAAAGCTCACAGGGAGCTCCTGATCCCAATTCCTGAGCTGGGATTTCCAAAGCTCCAGGTGGGAAAAGCTGACAGGGAGCTCCTGATCCCAATTCCTGAGCTGGGATCCCAAAGCTCCAGGAGGGAAAAGCTCACAGGGAGCTCCTGATCCCAGTCCCTGAGCTGGGATTTCCAAAGCTCCAGGTGGGAAAAGCTGACAGGGAGCTCCTGATCCCAATTCCTGAGCTGGGATCCCAAAGCTCTGGGAGGGAAAAGCTCACAGGGAGCTCCTGATCCCAGTCCCTGAGCTGGGATCCCAAAGCTCCAGGTGGGAAAAGCTCACAGGGAGCTCCTGATCCCAGTCCCTGAGCTGGGATCCCAAAGCTCTGGGAGGGAAAAGCTCACAGGGAGCTCCTGATCCCAATTCCTGAGCTGGGATTTCCAAAGCTCCAGGTGGGAAAAGCTCACAGGGAGCTCCTGATCCCAGTCCCTTAGCTGGGATCCCAAAGCTCTGGGAGGGAAAAGCTCACAGGGAG
>CM032374.1:1067162-1146575 GCA_019023105.1 Diglossa brunneiventris
TTTTTCCAGGGACATCGTCCCAAAAATCTGGGAAAATCCTTTGGGACAGGATTTTGAGGATGGGAACTTGTGGCTTTTAGAGCCTCAGCTTGTGGTTTTTAGAGCTTATTCCACCCAACAAGCTCTGATTCCCCAGGTTGGAAGCAGAACTTTGCCTCTAAGACATGGCCATTGTCCCTCGGCTCTTTTCCAGGGACACCCTCTCAAAAGTCTGGGAAAAGCCTTTGGGAGGGGAATTTTGGGGATGGAAATTTGTGATTTTTAGAGCCTGTGGTTTTTAGAGCCTCAACTTGTGCTTTTTAGAGCTTAATGCACCCAACGAGCTCTGATTCCCCCAGGCTGGAAGCAGAACTTTGCCTCTAAGACGTGCTCGTTGTCCCTCTGCTCTTTTCCAGGGACATCCTCTCAAAAATCTGGGAAAATCCTTTGGGAGAGAATTTTGGGGATGGAATTGTGATTTTTAGAGCCTGTGCTTTTCAGAGCCTCAACTTGTGCTTTTTAGAGCTTGTTCCACCCAATGAGCTCTGATTCCCCCAGGCTGGAAGCAGAACTTTGCCTCTAAGACGTGCTCGTTGTCCCTCTGCTCTCTTCTAGGGACATCCTCTCAAAGATCTGGGAAAAGCCTTTGGGAGGGGAATTTTGGGGATGGAAATTTGTGATTTTTAGAGCCTGTGCTTTTTACAGCCTCAGCTTGTGCTTTTTAGAGCTTATTCCACCCAACGAGCTCTGATTCTCCCAGGCTGGAAGCAGAACTTTGCCTCTAAGACATGGCCATTGTCCCTCTGCTCTTTTCCAGGGACATCCTCTCAAAAGTCTGGGAAAAGCCTTTGGGAGGGGATTTTGGGGATGGGAATTTGTGCTTTTCAGAGCCTCAACTTGTGCTTTTTTGAGCTTGTTCCACCCAACGAGCTCTGATTCTCCCAGGCTGGAAGCAGAACTTTGCCTCGGACGTGCTCGTTGTCCCTCTGCTCTCTTCCAGGGACATCCAGCAGGAGAATTTCCGTGGCATTCACTCTCACTGGAGGAGCTTCTCCTTTGTGTACAACCACTACCTGTTCCTGGCCTGCTTCCTGGTGGTGCTGCTCTCCATCCTGCTCTACCTGCTCCGCCTGCGCCGCATCCACGGCCGGCCGCTGCCCAGCGCCGCCTCCGCTCCCCTCTGGCTGCCCGAGGGGCTCCCCCCGCAGAAAATCCCGGCCTAGGGCTCCAGGGTGCAGCGTTCATCCACACACACACACAGAAAAAAGCCATTTTTGCCTCAGGGTTCCTCCTTTTTTTGCCCCTTTTGGAGAAGCGGGAGTTGGGAATTCCAGGCAGGCTTGGCAATTCCAGGGATGGGGTGGTGAGGGAAAAATGCCAAAAAAAAAAAGATTTTGTTGGGAATGTTGCACTTGGGGGTGTGCAGGAGAGGATGAGTTGAGTTCCCACCTTTGGGAGAGGCTGAAATCCCAGAATTGGGATTGGATTTTCCCGACTTGGAAACAGGAAAATGGGATTGGAATGAGCTTGGGTTTTCCTTGCTGGATGCCAGCATTGCCATCCCTGCTCTCACTTTGGAGTCTCAAACAACAAGAAGTTCCAAAAGCAGGAAAAAAAAAAAAAAAACACCAAACTTTTAGGACATTTTCTGTGATTTTCCCTTCTGGAATCACTCCTGGGATGGAGAAGGAAAATCCCTCACATCCAATGCTGTGCTTCCATAAAAAACTGCTTCCATCACTTCTGCTCCCTCCTTTTTTTCCTTGGAAAAGGGAAAAGGATTTCCTCCTTTTTCACCCTCCCAGTGGCACCAGTCGCTGCTTTTAATCCCAAATTTCTGTTCCATGCTCGTGGAGAGACCTCCCAGAAACTCCAGGAATGTGAAGAGAACTGGAAAAGCAGAGGAGAACATGCACAGGGTCTTTCCAAGTCCTCTGGTAATTTATATTTTATTTAAAACTGTTGATTTTACTTGAAAGTCAGTTTGTCCATGATTAAAAGTGGGATTTCTATGAAACTTTGGGGTGTAGGTGTTTTATTTGTTAATTTATTTGTTAATTTTATTTGTTAATTCTCCAGCTGGAAAACTTCCAAAAGGTGGGAAAATGCAGGAAAATTGGATTGGTTTTATTATTGGAGAACTGGATAATTTTTTATCATAATTAATCCAAAAATCTGGATAATTGAAATTGTTTTATGGTCTGGTTTTGGTGGTTTTTTACCTTTGTACAGAGAATTTAGGCTGCAGCTGCTGAATTCCAGCTAAATTTGGGTGCTGAATTTCTGCCCCTCCCACCCACTCAGAATTCCCTGGATTTGGGGCAGAATTTTGGAGCAGAATCTTTCACTGGATCTTCAGAATTCCAAACATCTTCCTTTGGTAAAGGATATTTTTGAAGCTGACAAAATCAAAGTTTTGGCGGAGTTTAAATCCAAATCTGGTTTTGGGTGAGGGATGAGAAAATCCAGGGCTGGAATTGGGATTTAAAATCAGGGCTGATAAAAATTATCCCAAATTTGACCCTGCCAGAGCCTGAATTTCCCCTTCTCATTGGCCCAAATCTCCAATTTCAGGATTAAATTTTAAAAAATTCTGTGGGAAGGGGTTTGTGGGGCATGGAAATATCCAGGGAGAAGTGCCTGGGCCTCTAATCCAGCAAGGGGGAAAAAAGGCAAAAAAAAAAAGGCATTAAAATGTAATAAAAACAGGAAAAAAAAATAAAATCAAAGGGAGAAAATTGGGAAAAAATCAGGGGGGAAAAAAATCAGGGGGAAAAAATCAGAAAAAAAATTGGGGAAAAAAATCGGGAAAAAATAAAGTCAGGGAAAAAAATAAAATCAGAGAAAAAAAAATTGGGGAAAAGGTAAAATCAGGGGAAAAAACTGGAAAAAATAAAATCAGGAAAAAAAAATCACGAAAAAATCAGGGAAAAAATCAGAAGAAAAATAATTAGGAAAAAAATCAGGGAACAAAACAGGGAAAAATAAAATTGAGGAAAAAAATCAGGAAAAAATTAAAACCAGGGGAAAAAAACAGGGAAAAATAAAATTGAGGGAAAAATCAGGTAAAAATTAAAATCGGGGGGAAAATTAGGAAAAAAAATCAGGAAAAAAAATCAGGAGGAAAAAAATAAAAACAAGGGGGAAAAATGAAGCTTTTAAAAAGTTCAAGAGGGAGTGGTTCAGCCCTAAAATAAAATTTCCTTTCAGTGGAGGGAGAGCAGGCTGGTTTGGGTGGGAAGGGACCCAAAATCCAGATTTAAAATCCACATTTAACCCCCATCCCTGGCCAGCCCATTCCTGCTGTGCCACGTTGCTCCAGGCTGCATTTCCAGGGATTTCTTTGTGTCACTTTTTTTCTCAGTGCCACTTTTCCCAAATGGATAAAATCAGAGGGAGGAAAAATCAGGAAAAAAAATAAAATCAGGACAAAAATTGGGGAAAATAAAATTAGGGAAAAAAAAAACAGGAAAAAATTAAAATCAGGACAAAAATTGGGAAAAAAATAAAATCAAGGGAAAAATAAAAGATCTATTAAAAAGGTGAAGGGGAAATTGTTCATAAAATAAATTTTCCCTTTGTTGGAGGGAGGATCAGAGAATTCCAGGCTGGTTTGGGTGGGAAGGGACCCAAAATCCAGATTTAAAATCCACATTTAACCCCCATCCCTGGCCAGGCCGTTCCTGCTGTGCCAGGGATTTCCTGGTGTCACCTCAGTGTCACACAGGGATGGGACAATAATTGCCACTAATTGTGCCTCGGGGCAGGGGGGGATTTCCCACATTTCCCCCACTGAAATCCCAGGGTTTGGGTTTTGGGAGTGTCCCCTGGGAAGGGTTTTACATCCAGCTCATCCCGCTTGGAATTCTGCTGGGAGGGACCCGAGATCTGGGACTCTGGGGGATTCTTTGGCTTTGTTTGACTCCCTCCTTCATCCCACCCACATCCCAGGGATCCCAAATCCCAGAGATCCCAGATCCCACAGATCCCACATTTCAGAGATCCCAAATCCCAGGGATCCCAAATCCCAGAGATCCCAGATCCCACAGATCCCACATTTCAGAGATCCTAAATCCTGGAGATCCCGCATGCCAGAGATCCCAAATCCCAGGGATCCCAAATCCCAGGGATCCCAAATCCCACATATCCCACATCCCAGGGATCCCAAATCCCAGAGATCCCAGATCCCACAGATCCCACATTTCAGAGATCCTAAATCCTGGAGATCCCGCATGCCAGAGATCCCAAATCCCAGGGATCCCAAATCCCAGAGATCCCAGATCCCACAGATCCCACAGATCCCACATTTCAGAGATCCTAAATCCTGGAGAACCTGCATGCCAGAGATCCCAAATCCCAGGGATCCCAAATCCCACATATCCCAGATCCCACATATCCCACATCCCAGGGATCCCAAATCCCACATATCCCACATTCCAGGGATCCCAAATCCCAGAGATCACAGATCCCACCGATCCCACAGATCCCACAGATCCCACATTTCAGAGATCCTAAATCCTGGAGATCCTGCATGCCAGAGATCTCCCATCCCAGAGATCCCACATCCCAGGGATCCCACATCCCACAGATTCCACATTCTAGAGATCCCACATTTCAGAGATCCTAAATCCCAGAGATCCCAAATCCTGGAGATCCCGAATCCCACGGATCCTACATTCCAGAGATGCCATACCAGGAATCCCAGAGATCCCACATCCCAGGGATCCCAAATCCCAGAGATCTCCCATCCCAGGGATCCCACATCCCAGGGATCCAAAATCCCAGAGATCCCAAATCCCACAGATCCCACATTCTAGAGATTCCCCATTTCAGAGATCCTAAATCCCAGAGTTCCCACATCCACGGATCCCAAATCCCTGAGATCTGAAATCCCATGGATCCCAAATCCCAGAGATCCCAAATCCCAGAGATCCCAAGGATTTGCAGGGTGGCCTCAGCCAGAGGAGGCAGAACTTGGTGCCATCTCCTGAGGGGGAAATTAACCCCAAATTAACCCCAGATTAACCCCAAATTAACCCCAAATTAACCCCAGATTAACCCCAAATTAACCCCAGATTATCCCCCCAGGTCTGTCTGTGGCTCCAGCAGAAGGAGAAAACCCAAAGGGATTTTCCACCCCAGCCCTGGGGGTGACTCCTTTGGGATCCTCAGCCTGGAATTCCCAACCCACGCTGGGATTTGGGCTTTCCTGCCCTGACAAAATCCATTTTCCTTCTGCAGGTGCTTTAGGAGCAGGAGAGGAGGGGAGCGGGGCCGGGAGCGACCCCAAAACTCCGCGGCCCTTTAAGCCCATCCCAATCCCCTTTCCTTTGGGGTTTCCGTGTGGAGAACGCCCCAAAAGGGCCCCAAAGGGAGAGGGAGGGGCGGCTCCTGCGGGATCCCCGCGGCACCGGCGGGATTGAAGGGACACGGGGACACTGAGCGGCTGGGCCGGGGCACCTCGTCCTTCCCGAGGGCCATTGTTGTCCCCAAAGTCCCGGTATTGTCCCCAAATATTGTCCCATTGTTGTTCCCAAAGCCCCATTGTTGTTCCCAAGGTCCCATTGTTGGTATCAAATAACGCGTGAAGCTCCTGAGAGCTGGAATGGGCTTGGGGGACTCCCCGTGTCCCTGTCCCTGTGTCCCTGTCCCTGTGTCCCTGTCCCTGTGTCCCTGTCCCTGTGTCCCCTCCCCTCTCTGTGTCCCTGTCCCTGTGTCCCTGTCCCCGTGTCCCTGTCCCCTCTCTGTGTCCCTGTCCCTGTGTCCCTGTCCCTGTGTCCCTGTCCCCTTTCTGTGTCCCCATCCCCCTGTCTCTGTCCCATCCCTGTGTCCCTGTGTCCTTTCCCTGTGTCCCTATCCCTGTGTCCCTGTCCCTGTGTCCCTGTCCCCGTGTCCCTGTCCCCTCTCTGTGTCCCTGTCCCTGTGTCCCTGTCCCTGTGTCCCTGTCCCCTTTCTGTGTCCCCATCCCCCTGTCTCTGTCCCATCCCTGTGTCCCTGTGTCCCTATCCCTGTGTCCCTGTCCCTTCCCTCTGTCCCTTCCCCGTGTCCCTGTCTCTGTATCCCCCCCCCCCGTGTCCCTGTCCCTTCCCTGGGTCCCCTCCCTGTCCCTCTGTCCCTTCCCTCTGTCCCTGCCCATTCCCTGTGTCCCTGTCCCTGTCAGGACCCGTTCCCTGCCTGGCACAGGGAATCAGCACTCCCAGGTTTTCCCTGAAGGCTGAGAAGGGATTTGGGATTTGGGATTTCCCAGGAGCGTTCCTGAGCATCCTCCCCTTCCCCAGCCCAGCCCCATTCAGTTCCTGCCTCTTCTCCCTTTTCCTCGGATCAGCCTTTCCCAAGGCCTGAGGGATTGGGGGGTTCCTGAGGTGACTTCCCTGGATCTGATCCATGGGTCTGATCCCTGGATCCCATCCCCCAGATCCCACCCCCAGATCCCATCCCTGGCTCCCATTCCCAGGTCCTGTCCCTGGATCCCATCCCCGGATCCAACCCCTGGATCCTGTCCCTGGCTCCTACCCCCAGATCCCACCCCCAGATCCCATTCCTGGCTCCCATTCCCAGATCCCATCCCTGGCTCCCACCCCTGGACCCCATTCCCAGATCCCACCCCAAATCCCATCCCCAGACCCCATCCCCAGATCCCATACCCCAGATCCCATTCCCAGCTCCCATCCCCCAGATCCCATTCCCGGCTCCCATTCCCAGATCCCATCCCTGGCTCCCACCCCTGGACCCCATTCTCAGATCCCACCCACAGATCCCATTCTGGGATCCCACCCCCAGATCCCATCCCCAGCTCCCATTCCCAGATCCCATTCCCGGCTCCCATTCCCAGATCCCATTCCCAGCTCCCATTCCCAGATCCCACCCCCAGATCCCATTCCCACATCCCATCCCTGGCTCCCACCCCTGGACCCCATTCCCAGATCCCATCCCTGGCTCCCACCCTTGGACTCCATTCTCAGATCCCATCCCCAGATCCCATTCTGGGATCCCACCCACAGATCCCATTCCCAGATCCCACTCCCTGGTCCCATTCCCGGATCCCATCCCCACATCCCACCCCCAGATCCCATCCCCCAGCTCCCATCCCCAGATCCCATTCCCGACTCCCATCCCCAGATCCCATTCCCGGATCCCATTCCCGGATCCCATTCCCAGATCCCATCCCCAGATCCCATTCCCAGCTCCCATTCCCAGCTCCCATTCCCGGCTCCCATTCCCAGCTCCCATTCCCAGCTCCCATCCCCAGCTCCCATTCCCAGCTCCCATTCCCAGCTCCCATCCCCAGCTCCCATTCCCAGCTCCCATTCCCAGCTCCCATTCCCAGCTCCCATTCCCGGCTCCCATTCCCAGCTCCCATTCCCAGATCCCATTCCCAGCTCCCATTCCCGGCTCCCATTCCCGGCTCCCATTCCCAGATCCCATTCCCAGCTCCCATTCCCGGCTCCCATTCCCGGCTCCCATTCCCAGCTCCCATTCCCAGCTCCCATTCCCAGATCCCATTCCCAGATCCCATTCCCAGCTCCCATTCCCAGATCCCATTCCCAGATCCCATTCCCAGATCCCATTCCCAGATCCCATTCCCAGCTCCCATTCCCAGCTCCCTCCGTTGCTCCCCTCGGGCCGGGCTCCTCCCTGTGCCGGGAAGGGCCGGGGGTTGCCGGCGCTCGGATCCCGCGGGAAGGGGCAGAACCCCCAGTGCTCATTCCCAGATTTCCCAGCGCTGCCCCCGCCACCGGCCGCGCTTCTCCTCCTCTTCCTTCCTAGAAATTCCCTCTCTTCGTGGTTTTTGGGGGGAAAATCTTCATTTTCCCTGTTCCATCCTCATCTCCTGGGGTGGGAATCCATCAGGGAATGGATGTGGGGGGTCCTTTGTGCCCCCTGTGTTTTGTCAGGAGCTTCCTGGGGGGAATTCACCTTCCAGCACCCGATTCCTTCCCTGAGGAGTCCCAGACAGACAGTGAGGTTCAGTGCCTTGTGCTGGGATTTTCCTTCTCCCAGGAGATCCAGAAGCTCCCATTCCATGGCAGACCCCAGCACTGAGCCACCCTTTTCCTGAAAGGGTGGAAATAAAGGAATTAATTCATTAGAAAAGGGAGGAGGGAAATAAAGGAAGATCTGCTTTCTCTGGGAATGCCTGGAGCCGTCCCCAGGCCCCAGGGCCTGCAGGGAAACGCTCCTGCTGGGAGGATTTCTCTGGAATTTGGGTTTTTCCCAGCTTGGCTTTGAAACCTCCCAGGGGTTTGGATAATGTGGCCAGGTTGGAAGGACCTAGGATAGTGGAAGGGTGGAATGAGATGATTTTATGTCCTTTCCCACCCAAACCGTTCCATGATTCCAAGCTGGAGAAATTCCCACTGGGATTAAATATGGAAAGAGATTTTTGGGGGGAGATATGGATTCATTTCTTCAGAATTTTGGGGTTTCTGAGCCATTGGGATCTGGCTCCTCAATCACCCATTGCAGGAACTTCCCACTGGGTCCCTTGGGTGTGAAATCGGCCACGTGGCCCTAAAATCCCTGCAGGTTTTGGGGATCTCCAGGATCATCTCTGCAGGGAAAAGCTTTTAGGGAGCTTTAAATACAGAACTAGCTTTTTGAGGGGAGATATGGATTAATTTCTCCAGAATTTTGGGATTTCTCAAGCATTGGGATCTGGCTGACCCATGGCAGGAATTTCCCAGGGGATCCCTGAATCGGCCACGTGGCCCTAAAATCCCTGCAGGTTTTGGGGATCTCCAGGATCATCTCTGCAGGGAAAAGCTTTTAGGGAGCTTTAAATACAGAAAGAGAGTTTTGGGAGGAGATATTGATTCATTTCTCTGGAATTTTGGGGTTTCTGAGGCATTGGGATCTGGCTCCTCAATCGCGCATTGCAGGAACTTCCCACTGGGTCCCTGAAAACGGCCACAAGGCCCTAAAATTCCTGCAGGTTTTGGGATTTCTATGATCTTCTCTGCAGGGAAAAGCTTTTAGGGAGTTTTAAATACAGAAATAGCTTTTTGAGGGGAGATATGGGTTCATTTCTCCACAAATTTGGGGTTTCTGAGGCATTGGGATCTGGCTCCTCAATCACCCATTGCAGGAACTTCCCACTGGATCCCTGAAAACGGCCACAAGGCCCTAAAATTCCTGCAGGTTTTGGGACTTCTATGATCATCTCTGCAGGGAAAACGTTTTAGGGAGCTTTAAATACAGAAATAGCTTTTTTGGGAGGAGATATGGATTCATTTCTTCAGAATTTTGGGGTTTCTGAGCCATTGGGATCTGGCTCCTCAATCGCCCATTGCAGGAACTTCCCACTGGGTCCCTTGGGTGTGAAATCGGCCACGTGGCCCTAAAATCCCTGCAGGTTTTGGGGATCTCCAGGATCATCTCTGCAGGGAAAAGCTCTCTCAGGGAGCTGCTCCCGGATTTGGGGAGGTCGAGTCGCCCCGCGGAGCCCGCAGGGTGCGAGCAGCAGGGTGGGGAGGCAATGAGCCTTCCCCGGGAACTGCAAACGAGGGAAATTACAGCAAATGAGGGGAATTAGAGCGGCCAGCGGCCCGTTCCTGTCCTGGGAGCAGGGAGCATGACTGGAACGGCTCGGTCACAGCCAGGTGTGGCCCCAGGGCAGGGAAAAACCCCGGAGGGAGGGATGGCACCGGGAACGGGGGCTGCGAGTGAGGCCAGGGAGGGGATTCCGCTGGAGCTGGGATTTGTGCAGGGGTTTGGGGTGAAAAATCCACGTGCAAAGTGCAGAAGATCGGGAGCCATGAAGTGCTTTCCCAGTTTCCCAGATCCATTGGAGCAGCATTTTCCCCTGGGTGATTCCAGGCTGTTTCCAAATCCCTTTTCCCCCCCGGCTGCTTTTCCCTGGCTCTTACCCGGCTGCGGGACAGAGGGGGCAGCAAATTCCCTGAATCCAGGGGGAGCCTCCAGGAGCTCTGCTGGATTCCCTCCCTTCCATCGGCTGGAATTTTTCATGGATAAAACATCCTGCCCTGGCCTGGCCTGACCCGTGCTGGGCTGGGCACGTTCCTCTCTCCACATCCCTCATTCCAGCCTGGAATGGCTCCTGCAGCTTCTCCTGGGACACCAGATGTCCCCAGGCTGGGGGAGGTGGCTCTGCTGAGGGTCAGGGTCCAATTCCCAGCGTTTGTCCTTTTCCCTGAGAATTCCTGGTGCAGGGAAAGGACCTGAGAGCTCATCCCATCACAGCCCCTTCCCCTGTCCCAGGTTCCTCCAAATCCCAGAGATCCCATAGCCCAGAGATCCCACATCCCAGGGATTCCACATCCCAGAGATCCCATAGCCCAGAGATCCCACATCCCAGGGAGTCCACATCCCAGAATCATAAATCCCAAGGATCCCAAATCCCAGAGATCCCAAATTCCAGGCATCCCAAATCCCACAGATCCCCCATCCCGGACATCCCTCATTCCAAAGGTCCCACATCCCACGGATCCCAAATTCCACAGATCCCACATCCCAGGGATCCCATATCCCACAGATCCCACATCCCACGGATCTCAAATCCCACAGATCCCACATCGCAGGGATCCCACATCCCACAGATCCCCCATCCCAAGGATCCCACAGATCCCACATCCCAAGGATCCCACATCCCACGGATCCCACATCCCAAAGATCCCACAGATCCCACATCCCACGGATCCCTTCTCTCTGGAAGTGACTTGGGCACTTCCAGGGATGGAGCTGCCCCAGCTCCTCTGGGAATTCCATCCCAGCCCCTCCTCACCCTCCCAGGGAGGAATTTCCCCAAAATCCCATTGATTTCCTTTCATGCTGGTGCCCAATCCAGTGCAATTTCCCTTCCCAGTTCCCATGGGAATCACTTCTGGAGCAGCTGGAATTGCATCAAACTCAGCTTTTCCAGAGGATGGAGTTGGGCCCTGAAGCTGGAATTACCTGGAGTGGATAAATCATGGGAGGGATGGAAAAGCTGGGAAGAGGGAGAAGTCTCCTGATGGGAATGTGTCTGGAATTGGGCATTAAAGGTGGGATTTTAATCCTGATTGAATAGAATTCAGTTGGAATTGCTGTGCAGGAGGATCCCAGAGGAAAACCCATGGACAGCAGCCCTGTGCTAGGATCCCCCCCCAGATCCCATCCCTGAATTCCATCCCAGATCCCATCCCTGAATTCCATCCCTGAATTCCATTCCCAGATCCCATCCCAGATCCCATCCCTGGATCCCATCCCTGAATTCCATCCCAGATCCCATCCCTGAATTCCATCCCTGAATCCCATCCCTGAATCCCATCCCAGATCCCATCCCTGGATCCCATCCCTGAATTCCATCCCAGATCCCATCCCTGAATCCCATCCCCAGATCCAATCCCTGAGTCCCATCCCGGATCCCATCCCTGAATTCCATCCCTGGATCCCACCCCCAGATCCCACCCCCAGATCCCACCCCCAGATCCCATCCCTGGATCCCATCCCTGAATTCCATCCCAGATCCCATCCCAGATCCCATCCCTGAATCCCATCCCCAGATCCCATCACTGAATTCCATTCCCAGATCCCATCCCTGAATCCCATTCCCAGATCCCATCCCAGATCCCATCCCTGATCCCATCCCTGATCCCATCCCAGATCCCATCCCTGAATCCCATCCCCAGATCCCATCACTGAATTCCATTCCCAAATCCCATCCCTGAATCCCATCCCAGATCCCATCCCTGAATCCCATCCCTGAATCCCATCCCTGGATCCCATCCCTGAATTCCATTCCCAGATCCCATCCCTGGATCCCATCCCTGAATTCCATTCCCAGATCCCATCCCTGGATCCCATCCCTGAATTCCATTCCCAGATCCCATCCCTGGATCCCATCCCTGAATCCCATCCCTGAATCCCATCCCAGAATCCCATCCCTGGATCCCATCCCAGATCCCATCCCAGATCCCATCCCTGAATCCCATTCCCAGATCCCATTCCCAGCTCCCATCCCTGGATCCCATCCTGGATCCCATCCCCAAATCCCATCCCCAAATCCCATCCCCAAATCCCATCCCCAAATCCCATTCCCAGATCCCATTCCCAGCTCCCATCCCTGGATCCCATCCCAGATCCCATCCCTGGATCCCATCCCCGAATCCCATTCCAGATCCCATTCCCAGCTCCCATCCCTGGGCTTGCTGGAAAATCCTCTAAAACAGGAATACCCTGGATAAAGGGGAATATTCCTTCAGAAGTTTCCTTTGGGAATTCTTCCCTTTCTGTGTCCATCAACTTCCTGAAAATCCCACAGAAGAGAGATTGAAACACCCAGGGCCAAAGCTGGGGAGAAAACACCAGGGAATATTTTGGAATTTGGGAAATGCTGACGCTGCTGCCCAAAACTGGCTCAGGAGACAGAATTCCAGGTTCTCTTCCTGGATTTGAAACCCACTCCGTTTCCTGTTATTTTCACACCTGAAGCAGGGGGAATAAAGAGAATTTTGGGGGTAAATCAAAGCCCTGAATGACTTTAAAACCACAACCCCCGGGCAGAGGTTCAGAATGATGTGGGATTGATCCAGCTCTGATTTTTGGGAAAAGAACTGTTCCCACCTGGGAATTCTCCAATCTAGGATCTGTTATTTTTCCATGAGGAATTGTTCTTGATCCTTGGGACTCCCAGGAGTGGGGAATAACTGCAGGACAAGTTGGGTTCATAACTGAAATTCCCTGCTTTGCTTTGAGCTGCTGTAGAAGCGAGCTGAAGGAATTCCAGGGAATGTGGAGCAGCTGGAAAAGCTGAATGCTGAAAGGTTAGAGGTGGAGGAATCCAGGGAGATGAAAATGCTGGGAATTCCAGCTGGAGCAGCTGGAAAATGGCTGAAGGTGGGGGAATCCAAGAATTCCAGGGAATGAGGAGCAGCTGGGAAAAAGGGATGCTGAAAGGTTAAAGGTGGGAATTCCAGGATTTTGTGCCAGAACCCCCTGGAATTGCAGGGATTGAATCACCTCAGAGATCCCATAGCCCAGAAATCCCTCATTCCAAAGATCCCACATTCCAAGCATCCCACATCCCAGAGATCACAAATCCCAAAGATTCCATATCACAGAAATCATTCATTCCAAAGATCCCAAATCCCAGACATCCCATTGCCCAGAGATCCCTCATTCCAAAGATCCCACATCCCAGGGATCCCAAATCCCAGAGATCACAAATCCCAAAGATCCCATATCCCAGAATCATTCATTCTAAAGATCCCAAATCCCAGAGATCCCATAGCCCAAAGATCCCACATCCCAGGGATCCCAAATCCCAGGGATTTCTCATTCCAGGGATCCCTCATTCCAGGGAATGTGGAGCAGCTGGAAAAGGGTTAAGGGTGGGTGAACCCCGGGAGATGCCAGCGCTGGGAATTCCAGGATTCTGCACCAGAATCCCCCGGAATCGCAGGGACTGAATCACCTCAGAGATCCCATAGCCCAGAGATCCCTCATTCCAAAGATCCCACGTCCCAGGGATCCCACATCCCAGAGATCCCACATCCCAGGGATCCCACATCCCAGGGATCCCACATCCCAGAGATCACAAATCCCAAAGATCCCATATCACAGAAATCATTCATTCCAAGGATCCCGCATCCCAGGGATCCCAAATCCCAAGGATCCCTCATTCCAGGGAATGTGGAGCAGCTGGAAAAGGGGAGCAGCTGCCGGGTTAAGGGTGGGTGAACCCCGGGAGATGCCAGCGCTGGGAATTCCAGGATTCTGCTCCAGAACCCCCCGGAATCGCAGGGACTGAATCACCTCAGAGTCCTTAAACATTAAAATGTCACCCGGGGGCCGGGATAACTGCCGGGATTTATTCCCTGAGGACACCGGGATCCCAAGCCCACGTTCCTCATCCTTTTTTATTGATTTGATGCGTTCGGGCAGCGCGGCCGCCCCCAGCTCGGGCCCTGCCGGGAGGAGCGCTGAGCTCACGGCTCGGGGAGGGGTTTGCGAGCGAATCCAGTGAAATTGGGCAGGAAGCGGCAGCTCCCGCCGCACATTTCCCTGCCTGCAGGAGCATTTACAGCGCTCAGCCCGGCAGGAAAACCTGGATGAGGCTGGGCTGAGCTGCCCCCCAGCACAGGCGCCGCCGATTGAGGTAAATTCGGGGTGCGAGCCGGTTTTGGGCTTTTATTGCCGCAAACAATTCATTAATTTCAACATTTCCAAACCTTTCTTTCTGCGCCGCTGAAAGTTTCATTTCCCTTCTTCTCTCCGAATGTGTTTTTCTCCCTCTCCCATCGTGGTAAAAGACTGGAGGGGAAAAAAATTTGATGTTTCTCCTAATTCTAAGCTAATTCTCCTAAACTAATTCTCCTAATTCCGAGTTTTGGGGCGATCCTTCACCCCGCATTTGGCCGGGCTGCGATGCCGAAGAGTTTCGGTGTCACTTTAAAGAAGTCCTGGCAGAGCTGGAGGTTTTATCCCTTTTTTGCTCCCAGCCATTCCCGACTGGAATAAAAGACGAGTTACAAGTTGGGCAATGCCTGAGCTGGGATTTTGGTAAAATATCCCGAATTTCGAGCAGAAAACCCCGTTTGGTGCCATCAGCGTTGGGTAAATCGGGGGGGATTTGGGGTTCTCCTCTCTGGATAATTCGCGTTGTTTCAGAGGGAAAACTCAGGGGCAGCTGTTTGGCAGAAGGTGCTAAATATGTCCTTAATTAAGGATTTTGTTTTTCCTGCTGTCACTGCTGGGGATCCTCTGCGCCTACCAGCAGCTCCTTGGAAACTGCTTTATCCTGGTGATTTTTGGGATTACTTGGGGATGTCCGCCTGGAAAACTGCCCCGGAGACACGCGGGATGTTCAACCCGAGCCGGGCTGAGCTCACCAATAATTGGGATTCATATTTCCTTCCCGATGAGTTTTTGTTGTTAATTAAACAGCTGCGGATAAAAGATCTAAGCCCAGATAATTTAGAAATCAGAGAGGAAGATCCAAGTTTGGATATCTGGGAGTGCAGCGGGAAAAGAATTCATCATCTCCACAATCATCCCATAAGGTGACAGCGCAGTGCTTCCAATTTTTCCTGGATAAAGCCCGAAAATCGGGGATTTAGGGCTCCTCCTTCCCAGTTTTCTCTGCATTGAGCCACCCACGGTGGTGGAATTTCCTCGGCTGGGGAGTGGGGAGCAGTTAAAATGATATTAAATGAAATAAAAGCGTGAATTGCTGGGATGTCCGAGTGCTCAGGGAGGAATCACCTTGGAGTGGGGCTGGGGGCTCCGGGAGGGAATTCCGATAATTCCGGCCCCCAGGGCAGGAGGAGGTTGGGAAACATCCCCGAAAATGCGTTTTTAAAGGGGATTTAATCCTTAATTCGGGCGGTGCTGGGCTCAGAATTCCTCTGCAGCCCGAGCCAGCAGAGCTTTGGGGGCGCAGAAATGAGAATTTTAGGGGGAGAAGCTTCAGGGAAGTTTGAGCAGCTCGGAAAAGCCGCGGGGGTTGCAGAGTTGGGTGATGGAGCCCAGGATGAGGATCCTGGGGGGATTCAATGGGAAATCTGGAATTTCACTCATCTCACAGGCTGAGACCCCAAAATGGACCCAGCAATGAGCTCTGGGGTTTTATATCCGTAATTTGACTTTTTACTGTTCCTGTGCTCCGTTCTGCTAAGGAAATTATATTAATTCATATATAATGAATTAATATAATTTATATTCATTGATTAATTAATCTATACTCATTAATTAATATAATTTCTATTCATTTTCCCCTTTTATTCCTTCCCCTCCTGAGCACTTCCAGAGCATTCCTGGTGTGGTTTCAAACCAGAGCTCCCAGTTTGGGGCACTGGGATGATCCCCAGATTTTGCCAGGGTTGGGATTAAATGCATGAGACATTAATTCTTGTTTGGACTTGGATGTTTATTAGTCTTATTTACATTATATTTCCTCAGATGTTTATTAGTTCTTATTTATATTATACTTCCTTAGATGTTTATTTGGTTCTTATTTATATTTCAGTCTCACCAACTGTGAGTTTTACAGCACTTCACTCTAACAAACTAAAACATGGAGCCCTGTCTGTCTCTCTCCAAGGCTTATTAAGGATAAATTGTCTAATTAAGAAATGAAACTGAAATTATTTTTACTTTTAATTTAATAACCGACCACTTGTGGCCTGCAGTGTGGACTTTTTAAATCTATTTACACAATACCACTTAAACTCATGAAGGAGGTGAAGAAGGACCAGCCTCTGCCCTAAAACCTCTGTCTTGATTTATAGTTATAGTTATAGTTATCTGTTTAAATTTTGTGTGTTTATATTTAGTGTTTATAATTTAGTATTTATGTTTTAGTATTTCTATATTATATATTTATCTTTTTATATATATATATATATAAAATAGAATATATGACTATATTCTAAAACTATAAACTCTCGATTTCCCACCCTGTGATGTCACACACTTCTATCCAAACTCCACACCCACAATCCCAGTTCTATTATTCCATTCTGGAAGCTTCTCCACAGCCTCAGGTGAAATGCAGAGTTCTCCTGGGGGTCAGTGCCTGTCAGACAGACAGACAGACAGACAGAGCCCTTTCTGGACACCCTCAGGGCCCTTTTTTGGACACTCTCTTGGCCCATTTTTGCCTCTTTCAGGGCCCATTTTTGACTCTTTCAGGGCCCTCTTTTGACACTCTTAAGGGCCCCTTTTGGACACTTTCTGAGCCCCTTTTTACCACTTTGAGCCCTTTTTTGCCCCCTCTCAGGGCCCTTTTTTGCCCCCTCTCAGGGCCCCTTTTTGACACCCTCAGGACCTTTTTTTTGCGACTCTCAGGGCCCTTTTTGGACCCTCTCTGGGCCCTTTTCTGCCACTTTTCAGTGCCCTTTCTTGACACTTCCAAGCCCTTTTTGGACACCCTCAGGGCCCTTTTCTGACACTTCCAGGGCCCTTTGTTGACACTCCCAGCCCTTTTTTCCTTTTTCTTTTTTTTTTTTTGACTCTTTCTGAGCTCTTTTTTGGCACCTTCAGAGCCCTTTTTTTGACACTTCCAAGCCCTTTTTGGACACCCTCAGGATCCTTTTTGGACACTCCAGGGCTGGTTTTTGATGCTCTCGGGGCCCTTTTTTTACCACTTTCTGAGCCCTTTTTTTGACTCCTTCAGGGTCTTTTTGTTGTGACTCTCAGGGCCCTTTTTTGGACCCTCTCTGGGCCCTTTTTGGACAGTTCCAGGGCCCTTTTTTGCCACCCTTAGGGCCCTTTTTTGACGACTTCAGGGCTCTTTTTGGCACTTTCAGGGCCCTTTTTTTGACACTTTCCAAACCCTTTTAGGACACTTTCAGGGCCCTTTTTTTTTTACACCCACAGGGCCCTTTTTTGGACACTTTCTGAGCCCTTTTTTGGACACTTTCTGAGCCCTTTTTTGGACATCTTCAGGGTCCTTTTTTGACTCTCTCAGGGCCCTTTTTTGGCACTTTTCTGAGCCCTTTTTGGACACACTCTGAGACGTTTTTGATGCCTTCAGGGCTCTTTTTTGACACCTCTCAGGGCCCTTTTTTGACACTTTCTGAGCCCTTTTTTGGACACCCTCAGGGCCCTTTCTGGACTCTTTCAGGGCCCTTTTTTTATGCTCTCAGGGCCCTTTTTGGACACTTTGTGAGCCCTTTTTGGACACCTTCAGGGCCCTTTTTAAAGTCTTTTTTTGCCACTTTCTGTGCCACATTTCCCATTCCCATCTGCACAAACACCCTGGGAGGAGGAAAAGTTCCACTCCTAATCCAGGATGGAAATTTGTTATTCCAAGGGGGATTTCCCAGCAATAACAACAGCCTGGTTTGGAGCCTGGCTGTCCCCTGCTGGATTAGGGGGATTAATTAAAACAGCATCACCCAGAGGGTGAGGAGTGATCCCCTCCTCCTTGGAGGATTCCAGATCCACCTGGAAATCCTCTCCATGGAAATGTGGGCTGAGCTCTGCTCCTTCAGCTCACTCAGGATCCCTCTCTGGGGTCACTTTTTCCCTTCAGATGAATTTTTGGTGTTTGATTGAAGTGGTTTCTGCTGTGTGGAGATAAAAAAATAAAGAGCAAAAGACCAAGAGAACTTAGAACATGACAGAGATCCTGGTTTAGAAATCTGGGAATGTAGCAGGAAAAGTTTTCCTCATCTATATCAGGAGAAATTTATCTCTATCAGGAGAAATTTATTGCTATAAAGAGATGTTTCTCTCCATATTTATTTATATAAAGATGTATTTATAAGGATATATGTATGAGGATATTTATAAGGATATATTTATGAGGATTTATTGATGTTTATAAAGAAAAATTTGCCTAAAATTTGCAAGGACAGGGGAATTTTTCCAGGGAACAACACCCAGATCCATGGCCAGACCTTTCCTGAAGGGGCAGCTCCCAAATCCAGGCCGTGGCCTCTTCCCAGATCTCCTCCAATTCCCATTTGATTCCAGTTTTAGCCCCTCAGCGCATCCCAAGAGGCTCAAAAAGCTCTCCTGGGAGGAGAGGGGTGTGTGGAGCATCTTCTGTCCATGGCACAGCTGGATCCAGCTGTTCACCTGCAGGTCCCTGATTTCCTGCTCTCTGTGCCTGGTGTGGGAGAAGGAGCAGGAATGGAGATGTGGATTTGACACTCCCAGGGTCCAGGGCCAGCCCTGTCCTGGCTGCTCCAAGGAATTCCTGGAAATGGGAACCGGGAATTCCCAGTGCATGGACTGCAGTGCTGGGGAAAGGGGGGTGGGCTCCAACTGAAAGGGGAGAAATTCGGGAAGGAATTCCTGCCTGGGAGGGTGGGGAGGGGCTGGGATGGAATTCCCAGAGCAGCTGTGGCTGCCCCTGGATGCCTGGAAGTGTCCAAGGCCAGCCTGGAGCACGCTGGGATGGTGGAAGGTTCCCTGCCCATGGCAGGGGTGGGATGGGATGGGATGGGGTGGGATGGGATGGGATTTAAGGTCCCTTCCAGCCCAAACCATTCCAGGATTCTTTGATTTTATTTCCCCATCCCTCTGTGGATGCTGCAGGAGCAGCCCTGGACACTGGGAATGTGCTGGGCAGGAGGGCCTGGAGGGACAGGGGATGGCTTCCCACTGCCACAGGGCAGGGCTGGATGGGATTTTGGGAAGGAATTCCTGGCTGGGATGGAGTTCCCAGGGAGCTGTGGCTGCCCCTGGATCCCTGGCAGTGCCCAAGGCCAGGCTGGGGCACCCTGGGACACTGGGAGGTGTCCCTGCCATGGCAGGGGTGGCTCTGGGTGAATTTCAGGTCTCTTCCAGCCCAAACCATTGCAGGATTTTCAGATTTAATCAAACAGGGATGGGAAGGGCCTCGATCAGGGAATTTTCCCAGGGATTTTTCCACCCCTCTTTGCTCTCTGCCTGCTGCAGTTTCCTCTCCTCGGCTGGCAAACATTCCCAGATGCCCCGGGATGGGCAGCCAAGGTGGGGTCACCATCCCTGGGAATCCCAGGCACCCCTGGACGTGGTTTGGGGGTGAACAAGGTGGTGGCCTGGGCTGGATGGTCTGAAAGGTCTTTTCCAACCTGAACATTCCATGGCTCCCCGGGCTATTCCAGAGCTCCTTTTCCAACCGGGAAATCTCTGCTCTGATTGTTCCCCTGGCTCAGGAGTTTGGGATTTTCTGCCAGTGCTTGGTGCCTCTGATCCTCCCAGGGACCTTCGTGGCTCAGGTTTTTAGGAGTGGGAACGAGAAGGGATTTAATCCATGGGGATTTAACCCTTGGAGAGCCCCTGCTCTCTTGGAGCAGTGGGAGAAGGTATCCAACATCTCACCCCAGGGAATGGTGGGATTTTATTCCCTTTAACAATTCTGGAGAGGCTCCAGTGGAGAAGAGGCTGGAGAACTCCTCCAGTGGCACCAGGAAATGCTGTTCCCAGCCCCAGGAATGCACCTGGGCTGATGGAGCTGGAATTGCAGGGATTCCCGGGATTCCTGCTCCCAGGGAAATCCTGTTCCCACTGAAAGGAACACACCTGGGGCAACGGAGATGGAATTGAGAATGCAGGAATTCCCAGGATTCCTGTTTCAAGGGAAATCCCATTCCCACCTCAAGGAATGCGCCTGGGGCGATGGAACAGGGAATTGGGGATGCAGGGATTCCCGGGATTCCTGTTCCCAGAGAAATCCTGTTCCCACCCTGAGGAGTGCACCTGGGGCGATGGAGCTGGAATTGCAGGAATTCCCAGGATTCCCGGGATTCCTGTTCCAAGGGAAATCCTATTCCCACCCCGAGGAACGCACCTGGGGCTATGGAGCTGGAATTGAGGATGCAGGGATTCCTGGGATTCCTGTTCCCATCCCGGGGAATGCACTTGGGGCTATGGAGCTGGAATTGGGGCTGCGGGGATTCCTGGGATTCCAGTTCCAAGGGAAATCCTATTCCCAGCCCAAGGAATGCACTTGGGGCTATGGAGCTGGAATTGGGGCTGCAGGGATTCCCGGGATTCCTGTTCCAAGGGAAATCCTATTCCCAGCCCGAGGAATGCACTTGGGGCTATGGAGCTGGAATTGGGGCTGCGGGGATTCCTGGGATTCCTGTTCCCAGAGAAATCCTATTCCCACCCGGAGGAATGCCCCTGGCGCAATGGAACAGGGAATTGGGGCTGCAGGGATTCCCGGGATTCCTGTTCCCAGCCCAGGAACGCACCTGGGGCGATGGAACGGGGAATTGGGGCTGCAGGGATTCCCGGGATTCCCGAGATTTCCCGGTTCCAAGCGGCTGAACACCAACGGTTCAGAGCCCCGGGGACAATCGGGACAATTGTCCCCCCTCCCGCCGCCGGGGATGTGGAGCGTTGCTGCCTCCCCGGGCACAAAGCGCTCCCGTCCCGTTCCAGACTTTCCCTTTGTTGTCTGGATGCGGACGGGAGCAGGGAAGTGTCTGGGTCTGGGGTCTGGCTGAGCTCATCCATTGCTGGGGGGACTGGATGGGATTCACAAGGGGAATTTTGGCTGGATTTGGCTCAGGAGACGAGCGGGCTCTGTTACACCTGGGAAAGTGCTGGAGAAGGAAAAACTCAGGATTAGGAGCTTCGGGAGGTCCGTGCAAAGGAGGGAGAAGGATTTTAAATGGCCAGAGTGCCAGGACAAGCGGCAATGGTTTTAAACTGCCAGAGGGCAGGGGTAGGTGGGATATGGAGAAGGAATTCCCAGAGCAGCTGTGGCTGCCCCTGGATCCCTGGCAGTGCCCAGGGATGGACACCCTGGGACAGTGGGAGGGGACCCTGCCCATGGCAGGGGTGGCACTGGGTGGGATTTAAATCCCATCCAACCCAAACCATCCCGGGATTCCGTAACAATTCCATGTTTTTTCCTTGCCATCCCGAGCCTCTGTTCCCTTCAGGACCCAGGAGTGGAGCCCTGGAAAGGGCTGAGTCAGCAGCCACCAGGATCATGCCTGGAAGCCTTAAATTACACATTCCTGTGGGGATGGATCTCAGCTCCCAGCCTGGAGTATGGCACAGAGAACCAGGAGAGCTGGAGCATTTCCTGCCCTCTCCACTGGCTCTGCTCGATGGGTTTTTAAAACTCTGACTTGGATTCCTTTGAATGGAGAGACCAAAATATTGCCCTGACGTCAGGGATAAATCTGGAGGTCGTTAGAGGCCGTGAGGGGAGCACTGAGCCTGAACGGAAGGGAAAGTCCAGCCCAAACCAAACCTCCTGCAAAGTTAAGCCTGGATTAAGTCTCAGGCAGTTCAGCACGTGCAGCTCCCCCAGACTGGAGGGGAGAAGGTGTCCGAGTGTCGCTGCCAGCGGCAGAGCTGTGGTTTTGCTGGAATATTTTCCATGTTCAGTTGTGTTCTTGTGGTTTCTGGTGCCCCCATAATGTGTGGGTGCAGCTGGTGCTGCCCGTGCCCTTTAAATGTTGGTTTGGGTGAGGCTGTGGCTGAGCCATCCCTGCTGCATCAAGGGCAGGGAGAGTTCTGGATATCAGAGCCCTGAAATGTCTTGGAGCTGAGCAGGGAGATTTCAGGAGGAAATAAATCCAGGATTTCTGTGGAGTGAAGGGGCTGCTGGGCAATTTTCTCTGTTCTCAATCCTCCAAACCAGTCCTGGCCTCGAATCCCAGTGAAAAAGGACCTGGATGCTGGGGATCAGAGCCATGGAATGGGTTGGGTGGGAAGGGACTTTAAATCCCTTAAATCCCATCTCCTCCCACCCCCTTCCAGCACCCCTGGGTGCTCCAAGCCCCATCCAGCCTGGCCTTGGCCATTTCCAGGGATGGGGCAAGCCCAGCCTGAGCTCTGCCATGCCAGAATTCCCAATTTTCCCTCCTGTCCCCTCGGGATAGACAAAAGCTGAGAGTCCATTTCAGTGCTGAGGCCCTGGGAGCTTTCCCTGGATTCTGCTGAGTTCCTCAGGTTTCCTCCTTGGAGCTGGGCTGCCGTTTTTTGTGGGAATCCCAAACTGTGGCTGTGGAATCCCTCTGGATTCTGCTCTTCCTGGCTTAATCTGAGGAAATTTTCTTGAGCCCCTCAATGAACAGGGGCTGAGGGTTTATTCTGGGGGACACAGGACCTGTGGAAGTTTTGTCTCCTGGTGTTTGGGATTGGAGGGAGCTCAGGGTGCTGCTGCTGTCCCAGTCTTGTGCAGAATTCCCCCAGGATTTTTGCATGTGGAATGGGATTTCTGAGTGGTTTTCCAGTGCCTTCCCCTCGAGGAACCCCCCCCCGATCCCACAGCAAAGAAGGGACACGGTGCTGCTCCACCTGACTGCCCCGAGCCATTTTTCCTAGAGATGGGTAGGGAATGTGTTCCTACAATCTCGGTGGAATTCCTTTTTTTCCCAGCCAGAATTCCCTCTGTGGCGCTTTATCCTCTCTCACCAGGATTTCTCCAGCTCCGTGAGAGTTTTCTCCTTTTTCCGTGCAGGATTTGGGTGATCCTCGTGGGTCAGGACACTGATGATCCCAAATCCCTGAATCCCTGGGGAACAGCAGCAAACCCATTTTGGGCTGCAGGGCAGCCCGGCTCAGCCAGGCTTTGCCAGGAGTGAAAATTCCACCTCCTGGATGTGCTCTAATCCCAATTAGTGTCTCCCAGGCTAATCTTGGTCCCAATTAAAGCCCCCTGGAGCTGTGCCGTGACCTTCCCCTCCCTCGCAGCTGCTCCCGAGGTCTCTCAGGGCCGGGATTCTTGGAAAGGCTCTGGCACCTGGCAGGGCTCGGCTCATTAACACCTCCGCAGGCCGGGAGCCATCCGCAGCCTCCTCCGCACGCTTTCCCCAAATCCTTGTGTCTTTTGGCTCCAGTCCTCGTGAAACGGCTGCAGAGCTTGGGTTTGAGCAGGGGAAGGACTGGCAAGGGGAGTTCACAGCTTGGAGTTGTTCCCCGATCCTGAGGGACCCCCGAAAGCGGGGCTGACGCGGGTTCCTGTTTGCCTCGGCACGGGGCAGGCTCCGGGCTCTTTGCTGAGCCTTTTCTCCTCTCAAATATTCGGGTTTAGTTGACATTCTCCTCTCACATATTCGGGTTTAGTTGACATTCTCTTCTCACATATTCGGGTTTAGTTAACATTCTCCTCTCACATGTTCGGGTTTAAACATTTTCCTCTCACATATTCGGGTTTAGTTAACATTCTCCTCTCAAATATTCAGGTTTAGTTAACATTCTCCTCTCAAATATTTGGGTTTAGTTAACGTTCTCCTCTCACATATTCGGGTTTAGCTAACATTCTCCTCTCACATATTCGGGTTTAGCTAACATTCTCCTCTCACATATTCGGGTTTAGTTGACATTCTCCTCTCACATATTCGGGTTTAGTTGACATTCTCCTCTCACATATTCGGGTTTAGTTAACATTGAGCTTTCCGGAGGCTCAGAAATAAACCAAACCTGACCCAGAGGGAATTTGTTCATGTTCTGGTCAAGATGCTGAAGTGCTGCTCTATCTCTGACAGCTGCAGGGTTTGACTGGGAGGTTGCTCCACTCTTTATCTGCCTTTTCCTTCCCAAATTTCCCTCACGTGGCTGCAGGACCATCCAGCTGCTCCCAGAAATAGAAATACAAATATTTATAAACAGAGCCCTGCGTTCTCAGTGTGTGGGACAGCCCTGGGAAAGCTTTAACGACCCTTTAGAAACCCAAATAATGATCCTTTAGAAACCCAAATAATGATCCTTTCTAAACCCAAATAATGATCCTTTCCTAACCCAGACAGGAGTTTGGGGATAAATCAGCCTCCTCAGCTGAATTTTTCGGGAGAGCTTCTGCAGCCTAATTTCGTTTTTGAGGAGGGTTTGCTGAGGGTTTAAAACTGCTTTTAAAATGCTTTTGAAATGCTTTAAAAAGCAAGGAACAGCAGCCACTGAGGGTGGAGCTGATCAAACCAGATGTCTGGGGACAGAGCAGATCAAGACAGATGTTTAGGGGTGGAGCAGATCAATACAGATGCTGTTTAGGGGTGGAGCAGATCAAACCAGATGTTTGGGAATGGAGCAGATCAAGACAGTTGTTGTTGAGGGATGGAACAAATCAAGACAGATGTTTGGGGATGGAAGAGATAAACACAGATATTTAAGGATTGAGCAGATCCAGACAGATGTGTAGGGGTGGAGCAGATCAATGCAGATGTTTGGGGATGGCACAGATCAGCACAGATGTTGAGGGATGGAACAAACCAAGACAGATGTTTAGGGATGGAGTAGATCAATACAGATGTTGTTTAGGGATGGAGCAGATCAAACCAGATGTTAAAAATGAAACCTGAAGCCCAGATCTTCCTGCCGAGCTCCAGGCTCTGCTGAGGTGAAACTCCTCCCCTCTGGAGTTTGGACTGACAATTCCCACCCATCCTTCCCTGCCAAGGTCCATGAGGAATTCTGGAATTTTCTCCCCATCCAGGAGCATCTCCCAGCCCCTGTTTGTCCCCTGGGCTGAACCCACCCTGTGTCCATCCAGACATCTCCAGGGGTTTGTTCAGAGCCCGGTGCTGCTGGGCTTGGGGTCAGGGCTGGTGGCTGGGACCAGTCCAGGAACTGGAGCTCCTGGATCCCTCTGGAGCTCCTGGATCCCTCTGGAGCTCCTGGATCTGGGATCCTGGATCGCTCTGGAGCTCCTGGATCCAGGATTCTGGGTCGCTCTGGAGCTCCTGGATCACGATTCTGGATCATTCTGGAGCCCCTGGATTGCTCTAGAACTCCTGGATAGAGGATCATGGATCCCCTGGATCTGGGATCCTGGATTGCTCTGGATCCTCTGGATCTCCTGGATCTGGGATCCTGGATCCCTCTGGATCTCCTGGATCCCCTCTGGATCTCCTGGATCCAGAATTCTGGATCCTCTGGATCACCTGGATCTGGGATCCTGGATCCCTCTGGATCTCCTGGATCCAGAATTCTGAATCACTCTGGAACTCCTGGATCCTTCTGGAGCTCCTGGATCGGGGATTCCTCTGATCCTGCCCTGCCACCTCCATTCCTGTTGGAAAATCCCCTCTCCTCGCTGCCAGAGGGAGCAGCAGCTGCATTTCCCTCCTCCCATCCCCTCCAGCCCTCCCCAGGCTGGGGCAGGACCTGATTTTATTCCTCTTTCTCAGCCTCACCTCCTGACCTAGAAAAAAATTGGCTCCTGGAAACCCAATGTTTGTTTTCCAGGATTTTTTTCCCCCTCATTTTCCCACCCCATCGTGATTTATGAGATCTGTTGTAAAACCTCCTCTGGCTTTTCCTGTTTCCCCTCCAATCCTGGGCTCTAATCCCTGAGCTTCTGTTTCATTTCTCCCTTCCTTGGCAAAATCCTTTTCGTTCCAGCAGGAATCTCCTGAGCCCCATCCCTGCTTAACCCACAGGGAAACTGAGGCACAGTCCTGGAAACGACCTGGAATTCTGATCCAGGTCCTCCTCAGCTTTAAAGGCTGCTCACGGATTTTGTGTCTTTATGTGAGGATGTGATTTTTCTGGGAATTTTTTTTTTTTTTTTAGGGATAGACCAGATTTAGCTGAGATTTCAGGGAGTTTTAGTTCCTAGACATCTCCCTTGGAGCCAAATCCTCCCTCCCCTCCGGTGGCTGCCGGGAGCCAGCGGAGCTCCGAAGGTCTGGGGAGGTTTTTCCCTCTGAGCTCCGGCATTGCTTCACTTGGGAATGATGGAATCCTCATCCCCACGTGTCCTGCTTGACCACTCCACGTGCCTGGGCGTCAGTGGGGAGCAGGAAAAGGACAGGATTTCACAGGGTTCCATTCCTGGATGAAATTCCTCTCATGAATCACGAGAAGTTGTCTGTTCCCACCTTAAATTGTGCTCGTGGAGCGCTTGGATGCCAACAAATCCCCATCCAGACTTACAACCAAAACCTGTAGACGTTTTCCACTATTCCAAGGTCATCCAAGGCTTCTGCCAAGTGTCTGGTGATGTTTTGAGTTTCTACAGATGGAACCAGACGTGCAGGAATAGAAATAAATCTTTTATCCCACTGGGAACCCAGAGTTTGGGACAAATCCCTCACTGCTGGCCACGAGATTTCCTCACCCTCCTGGTGTTCCACTGCTCCTGATGGGTTTGGGTTCGTGATGGGGAGAAAAAAGGGTTCAGTTCTGTCCTGCAGGATTTGGGTGGAGTTTTCCTGCTGGATTTCTGGAGGAAAACAGGAAAATCATTTGCTACACCTCCCAACATAGAGAATTTTACCTGGGGAAAATGGATTTTTGGGGTGAAATCATGTGGCAAGTTGATCTAAACTTATAAATGGGGGAGGTTTCAGTTTGTTTGTCCACCCCACAAGAAATAATTGATCTGACTTTGGTTTTTACAGGTGGCATTGGAGGTAATCCCAATTTCCAAGATAATAATGGAAATAATAATGAATAATATAAATTATAGTGAATAATAGAAATTATAATAAACATTATAAACAATAAATATAAAATTAATAAAAATAAAATAAGAATTAATAAGCAATAAAAGAAATAATAATATATAGAAATAATTATGAAATAATATAAATAATATAATTATATAAATCATATCAATTTTGTATCATTACAAACTTTAATTAAAACCTGATTTTCCTCCAGGACAGCCCTGCCTGCACTGCCTGGCTCTGCCTCTGAGGACTGTGAGCACTGAAAATGGGAAGATCCCAAGCTTTTCCCTCCAACCACTGCCTGCTGCTGCTGCTGCTGCTGGCCGGGCTGGGCTGTGCCCAGTACGAGCCCTGGCCGTACCTGCCCGGCTACCCCGAGCCGGCCCCCGCGGTGTTCCAGCCGCCCCAGAGAGCCCCAAACGTGCCCAAAATCCAGCTGAGGCTGGCGGGGCAGAAGAGGAAGCACAACGAGGGCAGGGTGGAGGTGTTCTACAGCGGAGAGTGGGGCACCGTGTGCGACGACGACTTCTCCATCCACGCTGCCCACGTGGTGTGCAGGGAGCTGGGCTACGTGGAGGCCGTGTCCTGGCTGCCCAGCTCCAAGTATGGCAAAGGAGAAGGTGAGGAGGTCTTGGAGCACTGTGGGGGATGTTTCCAGCTCCCAGTAATCCCTAATTTCAGTTTAATTGATGGTTTTGGGTGTTTCTCTCTCGTGCTGGAGCTGGGCTACCTGGAAGCCGTGTTCTGGCTGCCCAGCTCCAAGTACGGCAAAGGAGAAGGTGAGGGCATCTTGGAGCAGTGTGGGGAATGTTTCCAGCTCCCAATAATCCCTGATTTTTCGTATTGATCATCAATGATCAGTCTCATTGATGGTTTTGAGCACTGGTTTCTCGTGCTCTGCTCTGTGAGGTAAAAAATGTGTTAAGGTTTTAGAAAGCATCCAAAGGATGGACACAGGGATGAGGAAGGGTCTGGAGCAGCTCAAGGACCTTGGACTGGGATCCCAGGGCATTGGGATTGTTTTTCCAGCTCCCAGTAATCCCTGATTTCAGTCTCATTGATGGCTTTGGGTGTTTCTCTCTCGTGCTGGAGCTGGGCTACGTGCAGGCCGTGTCCTGGCTGCCCAGCTCCAAGTATGGAAAAGGAGAAGGTGAGGGCATCTTGGAGCAGTGTGGGGAATGTTTCCAGCTCCCAGTAATCCCTAATTTCAGTTTAATTGATGGTTTTGGGTGTTTCTCTCTCGTGCTGGAGCTGGGCTACCTGGAAGCCATGTTCTGGCTGCCCAGCTCCAAGTACGGGAAAGGAGAAGCTGAGGGCATCTTGGAGCAGTGTGGGGAATGTTTCCAGCTCCCAATAATCCCTGATTTTTCGTATTGATCATCAATGATCAGTCTCATTGATGGTTTTGAGTGTTGGTTTCTCGAGCTCTGCTCTGTGAGGTAAAAATGATGGAAAGCATCCAAAGGATGGACACAGGGATGAGGAAGGGTCTGGAGCAGCTGAAGGACCTTGGATTGGGATCTCAGGGCATTGGGATTGTTTTTCCAGCTCCCAGTAATCCCTGATTTCAGTCTCATTGATGGTTTTGGGGTGTTTCCTCTCTTGGAGGCCGTGTCCTGGCTGCCCAGCTCCAAGTATGGAAAAGGAGAAGGTGAGGAGATCTTGGAGCAGTGTGGGGAATGTTTCCAGCTCCCAATAATCCCTGATTTTTCGTATTGATCATCAATGATCAGTCTCATTGATGGTTTTGAGCACTGGTTTCTCGTGCTCTGCTCTGTGAGGTAAAAAATGTGTTAAGGTTTTAGAAAGCATCCAAAGGATGGACACAGGGATGAGGAAGGGTCTGGAGCAGCTGAGAGACCTTGGACTGGGATCCCAGGGCATTGGGATTGTTTTTCCATCTCCCAGTAATCCCTGATTTCAGTCTCATTGATGGTTTTGGGTGTTTCTCTCTCGTGCTGGGAGCTGGGCTATGTGCAGGCTGTGTCCTGGCTGCCCAGCTCCAAGTATGGAAAAGGAGAAGGTGAGGGCATCTTGGAGCACTGTGAGGAATGTTTCCAGCTCCCAATAATCCCTAATTTCAGTTTAATTGATGGTTTTGGGTGTTTCTCTCTCGTGCTGGAGCTGGGCTACCTGGAAGCCGTGTTCTGGCTGCCCAGCTCCAAGTACGGGAAAGGAGAAGGTGAGGAGATCTTGAAGCAGTGTGGGGAATGTTTCCAGCTCCCAATAATCCCTGATTTTTCGTATTGATCATCAATGATCCATCTCATTGATGGTTTTGAGTGTTGGTTTCTCGAGCTCTGCTCTGTGAGGTTAAAATGATGGAAAGCATCCAAAGGATGGACACAGGGATGAGGAAGGGTCTGGAGCAGCTCAAGAACCTTGGATTGGGATCCCAGGGCATTGGGATTGTTTTTCCAGCTCCCAGTAATCCCTGATTTCAGTCTCACTGATGGTTTTGGGTGTTTCTCTCTCGTGCCGGGAGCTGAGCTATGTGCAGGCCGTGTCCTGGCTGCCCAGCTCCAAGTATGGCAAAGGAGAAGGTGAGGAGATCTTGGAGCAGTGTGGAGAATGTTTCCAGCTCCCAGTAATCCCTGATTTTTCGTATTGATCATCAATGATCAGTCTCATTGATGGTTTTGAGCGCTGGTTTCTCATGCTCTGCTCTGTGAGGTAAAAAATGTGTTAAGGTGTTAGAAAGCATCCAAAGGATGGACACAGGGATGGGGAAAGCAGATGAAGGCACTTGGATTGGGATCCCAGGGCATTGGGAGGGCCTTTCCATCTCCCAGTAATCCCTGATTTCAGTCTCACTGATGGTTTTGGGTGTTTCTCTCTCGTGCAGGGAGCTGGGCTACCTGGAGGCCGTGTCCTGGCTGCCCAGCTCCAAGTATGGAAAAGGAGAAGGTGAGGGGGTCTTGGAAAAAGGAGAGGGTCTTTCCATCTCCCAGTAATCCCTGATTTCATTTTAATTGATGGTTTTGAGTATTGGTTTTTTGTACTGTGCTCTATGAGGTGAAAAATGTGTTAAAGTGTTGGAAAGCATCCAAAGGATGGACACAGGCATGGGAAGAGCAGTTGAGGGCACTTGGATTGGGATCCCAGGGAATTGGAAGGGCCTTTCCATCTCCCAAGAATCCCTAATTTCAGTTTAATTGACAAGTTTGGGGTGTTTCATGCTGTGCTGAGTGGATTTGGGATCTGAGAGGTAAAAAAAGGTGTGAAATTATTGGAAGCATCCAAAGGATGGACACGGGGATGGGGAAGGGTCTGGAGCAGCTGAGGGTGCTCGGAAAAGAGGAGACCGAGGGGAGAATTTGGGGGATCTGCTCCTGCCCAGGGGCACCTCTGATTGTTCCCTGAGAGAATCCAGGCAAAGCTGGAGCTGTGCCAGGGGAATTTAGGTTGGATTTTAGGGAAAAGTTCTGTGTCATGGTCTGGTCTGGGCCTCCAAAGGGGTCTGAACATTTTATATCCTATGGGAATGATTATATGGGAATAACAACCATTGGGTTATATGGGAATAACAACCATTGGGTTATATGGGAATAACTACTGGGTTATATGGGAATAACAACCATTGGGTTATATGGGAATAACTACTGGGTTATATGGGAATAACTACTGGGTTATATGGGAATAACTACTGGGTTATATGGGAATAATTACTGGGTTATATGGGAATAACAACCATTGAGTTATATGGGAATAACAACCATTGGGTTATATGGGAATAACTACTGGGTTATATGGGAATAACAACTATTGGGTTATATGGGAATAACAACCATTGGGTTATATGGGAATAACTACTGGGTTATATGGGAATAATTACTGGGTTATATGGGAATAGCAACTATTGGGTTATATGGGAATAACAACCATTGGGTTATATGGGAATAATTACTGGGTTATATGGGAATAACAACCATTGGGTTATATGGGAATAACTACTGGGTTATATGGGAATAACAACCATTGGGTTATATGGGAATAACAACCATTGGGTTATATGGGAATAATTACTGGGTTATATAGGAATAGCAGCCATTGGGTTATATGGGAATAACAACCATTGGGTTCTATGGGAATACAATTATTGGGTTCTATGGGAATAACAATTATGTGGGAATAACCATTTTGGGTGCCTTCAGGCTGCTCCTGGTGGGGAAAATCTCTTCAGGCTCATCCCAGATTTTATCTACTAGAATCATGGAATGGTTTGGGTTGGAAAGGAGCTTAAAATCATCAAATTCCCCCCTGCCATGGTCACCTCCCACTGTCCTCAGTGCTCCAGCCTGGCCTCGGGCACTTCCAGGCTCCAGGGGCAGCACCAGCTCCTCCGGGAATTCCATCCCAGCCCCTCCAAGGGAGGAATTTCTTCCCAAAATCCCATCTAAATTTCCCCTCCTTCACCTTAAACCACTCCCCTTGTCCTGGGAATGCGTTTTCCACGTTCTTTCTCGCCCTCTGAACCTTGCACCTGGTGGAAATGTGGAAAATCCCACCTGAATCCCAAATATCTGCTGGGCAAACCCTTGGGAAGGAGAGTGTTTGTTTGTGACAGCCAGGAATTCCTGAAATCACCAAATTTGAAAGGGAAAACTCAGAAATAATCCAGGAATAACAACAGATCTGTGTCATAACGGACACCCCAAGGGATTGCTCGGGATTTATTGGGATTTGTGATTGAATCTTGTCCTGCTGAGGATTTTTCCTGCCCTCCCTGGAGCCTGCTGGATCCCACAGGGATAAAATTCTACTCAGGAGGGCCACAGGTGCTGTTTGGGTGGATTTGAGCACTTTTTGAGTGCTCACACCTATAAATGTCCCATAAAAGAGTGAGTGGGGCCTGAGGGAAATTACAAACCTGGAATGTGCTCCCAAAGTTGTGGATTTTGGCTCCAGAGGCAGAGCAGGAGATTTCCAAGCGAGGAAGAGGCCGTGACATTGGAAAACAAACCGGGCTGGCCACAGGGTCACACGGGAAGGAGAATTCCCAGGGAAATCCCAAATCCAGGGTCTGGGGGGCTCTTCCCATTCTGGTTCTGAGGGGCCTGATTTCTGTATTAATTTATTAAATATTTTCAATAAATTTTAATGCATTAATTTAATATATTATTTATACCATAATTAAATTCCAATTTATTATTAATTTAACATAACATAATATTACTTTTAATTGATTAATTTTATTTAATTATTTATTGATTTAATATATTAATTTAATATTGATTAAATGTATTAATTTAATATTCCCATATGAATAAAGGATGGGAAAAGCCATTGGGTCAGAGCTTTTCCCAACTTGACAACTGTCCTTTGGTCTTAAAATTTAAATAAATTAATAATTTAAAAGTTAAAATTTGAAGTTAATTAATTCAGTTAAAGGATAATACTTTTTTATTCTGGCATTTAATGAGGATTCTTATGGTGCAGCATTTTGCCAAGGTGGAGCACGCTGAAATGTACACTCACAACAGATCATGGATAGAATTTTACAGTTTTTGCAAATTAGGATATTTAACAAAAATATCTTAATAAGAGACTAGAATGAATAGCCTGATATTATTTTATTTCAATTTCTAAAATGTATTTCATTTTTACTGTATTTTTTATTGTCTTGGATGGGCTTAATCTTAGTTTATAGGATGTATTTTAGAGAGGACTTTGTGCACTGCTTGAGGTGCTGCTTTATTCACCTTGATTCTCAACTGAGTGTGAGACCCAGCTGCTTCCCTGGGATCCAGGTTCAGGGAATCCAGCTCAGATTCCTCCTCTTGGAATCTCGGTTATGGTTCTTCCCATTCCTTGGAAAATTTGGCTGGACAACGTGCACTGCTTGAGGTGCTGCTTTATTCACCTTGATTTTTCACACCTTGATCTTTCCCGCTGAGAATTTTCATCACTGATCCCTGGGGCAGCACAGGCTGGAGGTGGATTTTTATTCCCAGATGGATAAAGCATGGGAAAAGCCATGGGCCAGAGCTTTTCCCAATCCATCAATCCTTGAGGTGCTGCTTTATTCACCTTGGTTTTCAACTGAGTGTGAGACCCAGCTGCTTCCCTGGGATCCAGGTTCAGGGAATCCAGCTCAGATTCCTCCTCTTGGAATCTCAGCTGTGGTTTTTCACATTCCAGGGAGAATCTGGCTGGACAACGTGCACTGCTTGAGGTGCTGTTTTATTCACCTTGATTTTTCACACCTCGGTTTTTCACACCGAGAATTTCCATCACTGATCCCCAGGGCAGCACAGACTGGAGGTGGATTTTTATTCCCAGATGGATAAAGGTCAGGAAAATCCATGGGCCAGATCCTTTCCCAATCCATCAATCCTTGAGGTGCTGCTTTATTTTTACACCAAGATTTCACATCTTGATTTTCACACCGAGAGTGAGACCCAGCTCTTCCCTGCCTTCCAGGCAAGATTCCTTGGAATCCAGATTAAGGGAATCCAGGCCATTCCTCCTTTTGGAATCTCAGTTGTGTTTCCATCCTTTTCCAGGGAAAATTTGGCTGGACAACATGCACTGCTTGAGGTGCTGCTTTATTTACCTTTATTTTCACACTTTGATCTTTCCCACCGAGAATTTCCATCACTGATCCCTGGAGCAGCACAGACTGGGGTGGATTTTTATTCCCAAATGGATAAAGGTCAGGAAAATCCATAGGCCAGAGCTTTTCCCAATCCATCAATCCTTGAGGTGCCACTTTACTTTCACACCAAGAGTGAGAACCAAGCACTTCCCTGGAATCCAGATTCAGGGAATCCAGCCCAGATTCCTCCCTTTGGAATCTCAGATGTGGTTTTTCCCATTCAGGGAAAATTTGGCTGGACAACGTGCACTGCTTGAGGTGCTGCTTTATTAATTTTCATATTCACACCTTGAGTCTTCCCACTGAGAATTTCCATCACTGATCCCTGGGGCAGCACAGACTGGAGATGGATTTTTATTCCCAAATGGATAAAGGTCAGGAAAATCCATGGGCCAGATCCTTTCCCAATCCATCAATCCTTGAGGTGCTGCTTTATTTTTACACCAAGATTTCACATCTTGATTTTCATGCCGAGAGTGAGAACCAAGCACTTCCCTGGAATCCAGGTTCAGGGAATCCAGCCCAGATTCCTCCTTTTGGGATCTCAGCTGTGTTTTCCTCCTTTTCCAGGGAAAATTTGGCTGGACAACGTGCACTGCTTGAAGTGCCATTTTATTCACTTTTATTTTCACACTTTGATCTTTCCCCCTGAGAATTTTCATCACTGATCCCTGGAGCAGCACAGACTGGAGGTGGATTTTTATTCCCAAATGGATAAAGATCAGGAAAATCCATGGGCCAGAGCTTTTCCCAATCCATCAATCCTTGAGGTGCCACTTGACTTTCACACCAAGATTTCACATCTTGATTTTCACACCGAGAGTGAGACCCAGCTCTTCCCTGCCTTCCAGGCAAGATTCCTTGGAATCCAGATTCAGGGAATCCAGCCCAGGTTCCTCCCTTTGGAATCTCAGCTGTGGTTTTTCCCATTCAGGGAAAATTTGGCTGGACAGTATGCCCTGCTTGAGGTGCTGCTTTATTCACCTTGATTTTCACACCTTGATCTTTCCCGCTGAGAATTTTCATCACTGATCCCTGGGGCAGCACAGACTGGAGGTGGATTTTTATTCCCAAATCGATAAAGGTCAGGAAAATCCATGGGCCAGAGCTTTTCCCAATCCATCAATCCTTGAGGTGCCACTTGACTTTCACACCAAGATTTCACATCTTGATTTTCACGCCGAGGGTGAGAACCAAGCACTTCCCTGGACTCCAGGTTCAGGGAATCCAGCCCAGATTCCTCCTTTTGGGATCTCAGCTGTGTTTTCCTCCTTTTCCAGGGAAGATCTGGCTGGACAACGTGCACTGCACGGGCAGGGAGAGCAGCCTGGCCGCCTGCGGCTCCAACGGCTGGGGCGTGAGCGACTGCAAACACACCGAGGACGTGGGCGTGGTGTGCAGCGAGAAGAGGATCCCAGGCTTCAAGTTTGACAACTCCCTGATTAACCAAATTGAGGTAATTGGGGTGAAAATTATGATCCAGAGTGTCCCGAGGTTGGAAGTGGTGGAAATTGTTAATTTATCACGTGTTTATCCTTCATGTTTGTTCATGTTATCGATTTATCCCATATTTATCACATATTTATTAATATTATCAATTTATCACATATTTATTCCCATTATCAAACTTATCCCATATTTATTCACCTTACAAATTTATCCTACATTTATTCACCTTATCAACTTATCCCATATTTATTCACATCATCAATTTATCCCATATTTATCCCAGCTATTTATTCACATCATCAATTTATCCCATATTTATCCCACCTATTTATTCACATCATCAATTTATCCCATATTTTTCCCACATTACCAGTTTATCTCATTTTTATCCCATCTATTTATTCACATGATCAATTTATCCCATATTTATCCCATATATTTATTCCCATTATCTATTTATCCCACATGATCAATTTATCGCTTATTTATCCCACCTATTTATTCACCTTATCAATTTATCCCATATTTATTCCACCTATTTATTCACCTTATCAATTTATCCCATATTTATTCCACCTATTTATTCACCTTATCAATTTATCCCATATTTATTCCACCTATTTATTCACCTTATCAATTTATCCCATATTTATTCCTATTATCAATTTATCTCATGTTTATCCCACCTATTTATCCCACATTTATCCCCCATTATGAATTCATCTCATGTTTATCCCATATTTATTCACATGATCAATTTATCCCATATTGATCCCATCTCTGGGGTTAAAACTTGGCTGCTCCTGCCTGGGCTGGAGAGACAAAATTCAGGTTCCAATTTCAGAAAGTCAGATTAACAATAAGAATTTGAAACTTTTTACTATAAATTATTCTGATTCCTCAATCAGTTTTCCAAAATTGAAACTTGTTCTTTTCATGTTTCAAAGGATGAATTTAGAGACAAAATGTGCCCTTGATTAATCAAATTGAGGTAAATGGGGTAAAAACTCTGATTCAGAGCATCCTGTGGACTGGGATGACTGGGACTGACATAAATTATCAAATTATCCCATGTTTATCCCCCATATTATTTATCCACATTATCAGATAAATAATAAGAATTTGAAACAATCAGAGATTTATTTTTTTACTATAAATTATTCCAGTTCCTCAAACAATTTTTCAAAATTGAAACCTGTTCTGTTAATATTTCAAAGAATGAATTTAAAGAGACAAAACCTGTGTTGTACTCACAGAACTTCCTGATTTTTTTTTGTTCTAATGGACAAAAATCCTGAATTTTCTCTCCTCTTTTAACTGGGACCAGTTTGAAGCTCTCTGGGCTAATGGGGGCAGTGGGAAGGGTTGGATTTGGGGTGGAATAATTCCTACAGCCATGTTGGATTTCAAGGGAAGATATGAAGATATTTTTGGTTTGTTTGGATGAGCAAAGATGAAAAAGCCATGATAAAAATATGGGAATATTTGTGGGAATGTGGAATTAGGGCTGGGAGTGAGGAAGTCGTGGGGAAGGTTCTGGGTTCTCGCTGGGAGGTTGAGGGGGAGATTTGGGGAAATGACAGAACCGAAGGGGAAATGACAGAAATCCCATGAGATTTCTGCAGGATAAAGAAATGCAGGAATGCTGGGCTGGAAGGGAGCTGGGATGAGCTGTTCAGAGGGGAAAAAAAAGGATTTTTTTTCCATTAGCTCCTCAGCTTGTGGAGTTTGTGGTGCCTCAGGCACCTCTATTTTCTTTGATCTTTCACTATCTCAAGTCCCTGGCTGCCCTTGGCCAAAATTTAGGGAGAGAACCCCCTGTAAGTGTTTCCAGAGCTCCTTTCGAGCATCCAGGGAAAACCCAGGCTGTGCTGCACATCCCAGTGTGGATGAACCCTGGGGTTTGTCTGTGAGCTGAAATGGGATGAGCGGGAAGGGAAGGGAAGGGAAGGGAAGGGAAGGGAAGGGAAGGGAAGGGAAGGGAAGGGAAGGGAAGGGAAGGGAAGGGAAGGGAAGGGAAGGGAAGGGAAGGGAAGGGAAGGGAAGGGAAGGGCTGCAGCTCCAGGATCGGAGGGATTCAATTCCTTTCCTCACCCTGACCTCGCCTCCCCTGCCTCGGGAGGGATCATCCCCAGCTGCTCCATCAATGGCTCCCTTGTGTCCCAGGGAATGAGGCAGGATCATGGAACACCAGGGGTGGCTTTGGCTCCTCTGAAGCCACAGAGAGTCCTCAAAACACCTGGAAGAAAATCTGCTTTAGTCTAGACAGAGGTCACCTCACCCCGAGCTGCTCCAGGAATTAATCACGGCAGCTTTGGAGGGCTCTGCCTTTCCATGAGCTCAGCACGGGGCTGGCTGAGTGGAACTCCTCAGGTATTTGGGAATGAGCTTGGCTGCTGCTCTGGGGGTGCTGAAACTTCAGATGAATCATGACACTGAAGTGATTCCTGGAGCAGAAGCCTGGATCCATCGGCAGGAGGAGGGGATGGAATAGGGAGAAGTGGATTTATTTTGAAGGAGCTGTGCTGAGTGGGGTAGAAGTGCTGCATTTCCTGGGCAGAGGCTGCTGCACCCCCTGCTCATCCCCTGCCTGCCTCACACTGACAGAGAGAGCAGGTTAAAATTAGAAATCAGGGGAAAAAACTTTCCCTGTGAGGTTGGGGAGGGGCTGGAATGGAATTCCAGAGAAGCTGTGGCTGCTCCTGGATCCTTGGAAGTGTCCAAAACCAGGCTGGAGCAACCTGGGAATTGTCCCTGCCCATGGCAGTGGTGGCACTGGATGACTTTGAGCTCCTTTCCTACCCAAACCATTCCAGGATTCTGTTTCTCCCTGAATTATTTTTGAGCTCCTTTCCTACCCAAACCATTCCAGGATTCTTTATCTCCCTGAATGATTTTTGAGCTCCTTTCCTACCCAAACCATTCCAGGATTCTGTTTCTCCCTGAATGATTTTTGAGCTCCTTTCCTACCAAACCATTCCACGATTCTGTTTCTCCCTGAATTATTTTTGAGCTCCTTTCCTACCCAAACCATTCCAGGATTCTGTTTCTCCCTGAATGATTTTTGAGCTCCTTTCCTACCCAAACCATTCCAGGATTCTGTTTCTCCCTGAATGATTTTTGAGCTCCTTTCCCACCCAAACCCTCCCAGGATTCTGTTTCTCCCTGAATTTCATGAACCTTCCCACAGCACCACTGCTTCCATTCTGCAAAACCCAGCTGGTTTTTCTCCTCTGCCTATAAAATAAAACCCCTGTAGCTGCAGGGGTCCTTCCCTGCTGCTTTCCCTGAGCAGGATCAAGGCTGGAGGTGAGGAGTTGGGATGTTTGGGATGCCATCGTGGCAGCTCCTTGCAGTCACAACTGGCTGTCAAA
The DNA here is from genome assembly GCA_019023105.1 of Diglossa brunneiventris. Taxonomy (NCBI): domain Eukaryota; kingdom Metazoa; phylum Chordata; class Aves; order Passeriformes; family Thraupidae; genus Diglossa; species Diglossa brunneiventris. The sequence goes on from CM032374.1 coordinate 1,105,349, forward strand.
TGTTCCAGCTCCTTCTCCCTCTGAGTTTTGCCACTCTTAGCTTTGCTTTATCTCCTCAGCAGCCAGTGGGACGTGGCTGGAACTAAAAACGAGGAGCAGGGTGACCCAGGGGGTCACAAACCTGAACCAGGGGGTGTCCAAAGCCTCCTGTGAAGGCGAGTTTGGAAGTTTTTGCCCTTCCCAACGCGCCTGGGAATTCTGCAAGTCATTCTTCGCATTCACCAGGGGAAACATCATCATTTGTGAGCTCCTGGGTTCCTGCTGGAGCCCAGAGCTTGTCCCAGTGATGTTTTCTCTTTGGAATGAGGGGTGAGGGGGCTGGAATTTCCTCTGAGCTCTGCTGTGGTCAGGACTCTCCATCAGCTTTTGCGCTGACAGAGCAGAACCAGCGCAGTCCCACCGGGATTCCCGGGGGAAGAGATCTGTCCGTTTGTCCTTCAGCTGCTGCTCAAACCAGGCTTTACTAAAACAGGCCTGGCTGGAGGTGCTAAACCGAGCTTGGGTGCTGGATCCTGCATTCCCAGGCTGGTTGTGATTCCCAAATGGATCTGACTGTGCACAGCCCATGGGTTAACAGGAGTGAGGGCTGATTTTGGTGCCTGGGATCAGAGGGAACAGCTGAAGCTGGGCCAGGGGAGCTTTAGTTGGATATTGGGAAAAGTTTCTTCACCTTGAGGGTGGCCTTGGGCACTTCCAGGGATCCAGGGGCAGCCACAGCTGCTCTGGGAATCCCATCCCAGCCCCTCCCCTCCCTCAGAGCCAGGAATTCCTTCCCAGTGCTGCACCTAAATCTCCCCTTCTCCAGTGGGAAGCCATCCCTGTGTCCTGTCCCAAATCCTTCTCCATCTTTCCGTAGCTACTTCAGGCACTGCAAGGCCACAATGAGGTCACCCCAAAACTTCTGAACAATCCCAATCCCCCCAGCCTTTCCTCATCATTTAGAAAGACTTAAAGCCCCTTTGGTGCAAATTCCCTGGGGCTGGGAAGTGCTGGGGACATGGAAAACCAGGGAGGGGGGATCCACCATGGTGACAGGGCCCTGCATGGGGACGTTTTGCCCAAATCTGGCCTGGCTGGCTCAGCTCTGCCCCACAGGGAGCCCCCACTCCCTCAGGAGCAGCTCGATAAGCCCTGAGCCGAGCTCATTTTCATTGGACACCGGCTCAGCTCCACTTCCCAGTTTGGAAAAGCTGCGGATAAGTGGGTTAGGATGAGATTTTCCATGGCCATAAATCACCCAGCCATTCCATATGGATGTGCTCAGACAGATCCCTTCCCATCACAGCTCATGTTTGGAGGGTTGTGTCACACTTCTTCCCATCCCTGAGCTCTTCCATCCTTTTCCTGCTGGGAAGGGGCAGTGCTTGACCTCTGAAAGCTGGGAAAAATTATTGCCAAGACACAACAAGGTCAGGAACACAGAATTAATTACATTAAATCTGTGCAAAAGACCCCTAAGCTCATTAAACCCAACCTCTGACCAATCAGCACTTTCTCACCCAGGACACCCTGCTCTGTCCTTAGGAGAAGTTCAATATTTGAACAGAAAAATGATCCTTAAAGGCCTTTTCAACCCAAACCCTGAAGTGTTTTGGGGGAGGGCGAATGGTGGCAGAGTTGTGATAAGGAGGAGGGAGACAGGCAGGAAGGGGTTAATCCTTCTGGCAACACCAGAATTCCATCCCTCCCTTGTTAAAATTCCTTTTTTTTGCTGTTTTCCACTTCCACTGCAGATTTTAGAGGCTTTCCGGGAGGGTGGTGGAGCTGCTGGGTGTCAGGAGCTCTGAAATCCAAATTCTCTGTGTGTCCCCCGAGCTGGGAACGCCATCCCTGCTTTTCCAACAGCGCCTGCAGTCACTCTGTGTTATCCCAACTCATTCCAGACCCACCTGCAGCTGCTTTCCTGCCTTTTCCAGCCATTTCAAGGCCACAGTGGCTGATTCCTACCTTAATATATTCCTTAAATCAACGCACCAGAGGGATTTTATTTAATGCCCGCCCCAAAACATCCTGAACAAAATATTTGCTGTCCACCTCCTTCCTCTGCGTGCGCCCACACAGCCTTCAAATAGGCCAGGCTCTAAATAGATCAGATTTCTGCAGCTCCCAAATAGCTCTGGTACCTGAGGCCAGCCCAGGGCTTTGGCCAGACGGTGGCCAGACAGGTCTGGCTGCTATTTCTGGCCTTCATTTCCCCTCTGGGTACTTGTGAGGCAGAAAAATCTCCCTTCAAAGCCCAGTGGCTCAAAGGCTTTGGTTGTGCTGGGTTAAAAGGAGGTTCAGCCATGGCTGGAAGTGTCCAGGGCTCGGCTGGATGGGGTTTGGAGCAGCCTGGAGTGGTGGGAGGTGTCCCAGGGTGGGATGAGATGGGGTTAGGGTCCCTTCCAACACGAACCATCCCATTGTTCTAGTTAATTCCAGATTTTTAACGTGTGGGGGTCCTGCTCAGGGGTTTGCAGTCAAACCAGGCTCTGTGTGAGGCCAGACTGAGCTGGGGATGCAGGGAGGGAAGGGCAGAAGTTTGTCCCTGGGTAAATCTCCCCCTTTTAGAATATCTCTAGTTGGAAGGAACCCCTGAGGATCATCGAGTCCAACTCCCTGCTCCTCACAGTGCTCAACAATGACACCTTCAGAATATTTAATTAAAGAAAATACTGTAGAAGACCTGGAAATAATCTACATATTTTCCTTCTTGAAACAGTAAAATAGGTGCAAGAGTTTCAATTCTCTTCTTCACTCGGTGCTATTGAGATTGAAGCACCTGAAGCCCTGTCTTCAGAGGAAAATTATTCTACAACAAAAAAGGGAATGGCCATCTCTGTCATTTACATTTTTAGATTATTACAAATTTTTGTACAACTTCCTTTTCCTTTTTGCCATGAAAATCCGTGGAATCTCTGTCCCCACTGTGGGGATTTGTCACACAGGTCACCCCCAGCCCATCTGTGTCTGCTGCAGCCCTCAGTGTTTAATTAGAAAAGTTTTATTTGCCTGTTTGTTGTGACAACAGGGTTTGAGTTTCCCTGTGCTGTAAATGTTTAATCCTCCAAACCAAAGCCCAAGTGCACCAAATTCTGCTGCTTTTTGTGTCTGGGAGGGTCTTCAGCATCTCCTCACCTCAGGAAAATGTTAATTAACCTGATTTTGGGGTAATCCACCATGTTTTAGTGCCCTGTGAGTGTGATCATTTGCCTCAGTGGCTCCTTTGTGGCAGCTCAGGGTGCTGGAATCAGGGACTCATGGAAGGATTTGTGTTGGAAAGACTTTAAAGATCATTTTTCTGTTCAAATATTGAACTTCTCCTAAGGACAGAGTGGGGTGGTCTGGGTGAGAAAGTGCTGATTGGTCAGAGGTTGGGCTTAATGAGCTTGGAGGTCTTTTGCACAGATTTAATGTAATTAATTCTGTGTTCCTGACCTTGTTGTGTCTTGGCAATAAATTTTCCCAGCTTTCAGTGCCTGATCCAAACACTTTGAGGCAGCTCAGCAGGAAAGACCCAGGGAATGACAAAGCTTTGCCCATCAGGAGCCCCCAGCCCTGGGGCTGCCAGGACAGAGCTGTGTCCTCCCTAAACTGAGCCTGGTCCTAAGCTGAGCCTGCCCTAAGCTGAGCCTGCCCTAAGCTGAGCCTGCCCCGTGCCAAGGCCTCTCCAGGCCCCCCTGCTCCTGCTCTGTCCCCTCCCTGGTGTCCCCAGCCTTTCCCAGGGCTGTCCCCTCGCTCTGCCCGGGCTCCATGGAGCCTTTCCCAGCTCAGCCAGGCTTTTGGCAGCCCAAATCTGGGCTGGTTTTGCTCCTGGCCCCTAAGCCTGGCTCAAACTCTGCTCCCTCACCCTTTTGGGCAGCCCTAGCCCAGCTCTGTCCCCCAGCTTTGTCCCATCCTGCTGTGTTTATTTAACAGCCAGGGCCTTGGGGTGACTCAGAGGCTCAGCTCCAGATGTTTAAACCCAAACAGATTCCACCCATTCCGATGGATGTGAAGGAAAAAGAGTCTTTTTCCTCTGGTGGCTGAGGTTTTAGTGGAAGTGAAGGTTTTTATGATGGACAAAGCCCCTGTGGAAAGATTTTTGTGTTGTGTTGTGGATTGGAGGAAAAAACCAATTTCTTGTTGAAGTTTCAGCCTTAATTCCTGATGTTTGGAAGCTGAGAAATCCTGGAGCTCAGCTGGGAGTGAAAAAGGATTTCACTATTATTATATTATTAAATTATTATTATATTATTAAAACCTATTTATGCAGGTTTTATTTAAGGGGCAGTGGAAGAGGTCAGGCTCAGGGAAGGAAAGAGGAGTTTGAGTGGATCATGGAGCTCTTAAAGCAAGAGAGGAATGAAAATGGAAATGAAAAAATCCAAGGACAGAGCAGAGAGAGAGGAGTTTGAGTGGATCATGGAGCTCTTAAAGCAAGAGAGGAATGAAAATGGAAATGAAAAAATCCAAGGACAGAGCAGAGAGAAATCCAAACTGCAGGGTGATTCAGCACCAGGGCAGTGTCTGAGCCTGGGATTTCTAGGAACAGGATCCTCTCCCTGGACGGATTCCTGAGCATCCTCAGGGCCCTTCAAAAGGAAAGGGAACAGCTGGGTTTGGGCATGGAGAGGGCCCCAAAAAACCCATCCTGGGCATCACCTGCCAGCACAAAGCACGTGGCACACAGCACGGGGAACGTTCCCAAAGCTGGGTGGGATTTTGCCGTCGGATCCGGAACCACGGGGAAGCGTTTGGTTCAGAGGGTGGAAACAAAAGCAGTCGAGGCTCATGTGAAAACTTTTCCGAGCCAGGAATCCTTTTGTGAGGGCTCAAAACAAGCCCTTTTCCCTGGGCTGGCCCCGGCTGCGAGTCCCTGGTTTCGTAACGGAGCTGGAGCCCCTGCCAGGGCTTTTGTGTCCCACTGGGGAGGAGCAGCTCTGGGGGCCTGGACGTGGCTCCTGGCAAGGAAGGGATGGGACAGAGGGAAACACGGCCCAGCATGGAAGAGTTTCACACGTTTTTCCCTCATTTTTTACTCATTTGTGTTGTAGGACGCTGGAAGTCCCAGGTGAGATTGTGGAATCCTGGAATGGTTTGATTGGGAAGGGAGCTTAAATCCCATCCCCAGGGACACCTCCCACTGTCCCAGGGTGCTCCAGCCTCTCCTTGGGCACTTCCAGGGGTCCAGGGGCAGCCACAGCTGCTCTGGGAATTCCATCCCACACCTGGGAATTCCATCCCAGCCTTTCCTTCCATCCTATCCCTGCCCTCTGTCTATTCCAAACCATTCCCCCCATCCTGTCCCTCTCCCCCTTTCCCAAATCCCTCTCCATCACACCTTTGCCTCCCTCCATGGTTTAGGGCTCAGCTTTGTCTTGATCCCAGAGTTTTCCTTGTGGTGGGATCACTCTCCACGGGTCCATGGAGCACAGAGAGGGGATTTCAGGAATCTGCTTTATCCATTAGCTGTTGTTTGCTCCCAGTTTTTCTCTGGGATCTGTTTTCATCATCAGCCCAGCTGCTGTTGGAGGATAAACCATTTCTGCCTGGATTTGCATTATTGAACAGCCCTGGTGTAACAAAACCTCTGCAGCCAAAGGAAACCATTCCAACCCCAAAGAACTATTGGGAAAAAAAGCTCCTGGCAGCCCTTTCTCATGGAGAACGCTCAGTGTGCTTATTCTGATCCTTTGTTCTTGAATTTTCCAATACAAACCCGAGCTCTGCAGCGGCTTGAATTCCTCTCTGAGGTTTTGCTCTTTGTTCAGAGCTGAGCAAAACCTTGAGTTGCTCCATCAAAAATTTCCTGCTCTAAACCAGCTCTGGGAGGGAAAAGGGGATGGGATTGGGGTTGGTTTTGCTCTCAGACAAAATTTCCTGAGCTCCAGAGCTCTAAACCAGCTCTGGAAGGGAAAAGGGGGTGGGATTGGAGTTGGTTTTGCTCTCAGACAGACCCTAAAAATGTCCCTGTGCCCTGTTGGAGCTATCAGGAGATGAATTCCCTCCAGGAATGAAATGTTGCCTCATTTTTTGCTGCTTTGCTCATTTTTTATCCTCCTTGGCAAGCACAGGCCAAAAAAAAATTGATGGCAGAAGGGTTGGATGCACTAAACAGAATCCCAGGTTGGAGCAGGATTTCTTTTTGTGTCTGAGTCAGCATCTCTGGGGGAGAGGGATGAGATGAGAGAGGTTTGTCCAGAGCCTGAGGTGGCACTTTGGACTCAGGAATGTTTTCCCAAATTTCCATTTACACCTTGTTTTTCACTGCTGTAAAAAACCAACAAGGAGCCAGCCAGTCGGTCAGGGGGGGAAGAAATGTCCAAATGCCCAGCCTGGAAGGGGGAAATCCAAGGGAGTGCTGGAGTGGGAAATACAGGGATCTTAAATGCTGGAGTGAGAAATACAGAGATTTTAAATGCTGGAGTGGGAAATACAGGGATCTTGAGTGCTGGAGTGAGGAATACAGGGATCTTGAGCCTGAAGTGAGGAATACAGGGATTTTAAATGCTGGAATTGGAAATACAGGGATGTTGAGTGCTGGAGTGAGAAATACAGGGATCTTGAGCCTGAAGTGAGGAATACAGGGATTTAAAATGCTGGAATTGGAAATACAGGAATCTCGAGTGCTGGAGTGAGAAATACAGGGATCTTGAGTCCTGGAAGGGGGAAATACAGGGATTTTGAGTCCTGGAAATACAGGGATCTCGAGTTCTGGAGCAATGGATAGCCCACTCCTGCTGTGCTCAGAGCTCTTCTGGAAACAGCTGGAACAATTTATTTTGATTTGTTAAGCTGCAGAAATAATTGCAAAAATAACAGGCAAATCCCAAAGTATCTGCCAGCATTCCCAAGCTTCCCATTTTTAAAAGGTTTTGTGGGTTTTTTGCATCATTGTGACTTTTCTCCTTCTCAGCCTCAGTGGGCTCTTTTCTCTCTCTGCCTGATGCTCTGATACCATAAATCCCATCAAGGCATTCCCAGATCCATCCAGGGCTTTGGAACATTAACATCCACCCTCTGGCTTGGAAAATCCATGAGATGGAGGTGCCTGGAAGCTGCAGGAACGCATCAGGGTGGGATTGTTCCTTGTTACCCTGCTCAGTGCTCTCCCCTCAGCCTCTGGCAGCTGCCAAGGACAGGCTGGATGTGTTGGGATTTGGGAACAGAGCTCCTGCCTGGCTGGAGGAGTGGGAAGAAAAGGGAAATCCCAAATCTGTTGGATCAGGAGAGGAAAACCCAAATATTCTCGGTGAGAATGTGGCTGCTTTAGGGGTTCTGTTGTGTTCCCTGCTGCGGGGGGACCCTCAGGAGGAGGTTGGAGTTGAATCCTCAGGATCCTGGAGAGGATTCCCTGTTTTTCTGGCCTTTGGAGAAGCAGTTTGCTCTCTCTGAACCTGATTCCTGCACAGGAGTTTGGGAATTGCTCTCCCTCCCAGGAATCCTTAAGGCTGGAAAAGACTCCAAGATGGAGTCCTTCAACTCCTGTGTTTGCCTTGGGGGTTTTCCAGGTTTCCCACCTGGATGACATTCCCTGGGATGGCCCAGCAGCAAGAACAGGGATGTTCAATGATGAGGAAGAGGTGGAACATGGGAATGCTGATCCTGGGAAGCACCAGGCAGATGTTCAACATCTGGAGTGACCCAGGACTCAAGCAGGCTGAGCTGTGGAGCAGCTTCCTCACAAAAACCACAAAACTCAGCACCTGGAGCAGCACCCCTGGGTGTGAACTCCTTCCAGGGACTGGCTGTGGCCTCCAGCTGGTCTAAATCCCAGGAAAAGGGACAGGGCTGTCCCTTTTGAAAACCATGTGTGGGCTTTAGCACATTGCTGATGCCAGCTCTAGAATGAAAATGTCCCTTTCTGCCAATTTAATGTGCAGCAGAGCTGATCCTCACCTAACTGTGGGTCTCAAACCTATCCAGGGCTTCCTACAGGATGGAAAAATCCCACAATCACAGATGGAAAACTCCCTCTCCCACTTTCCCAGCTGCCAGTGTAAATTTCCTCCTGTTTCCCATCTTTTCCCAGGTGCTTTTCCAGCACAGTTTGAAGGGTTGGCTCCCTGGCCTTTGGGTTAATCCCTTTAAAAGGCTTTTATTAAAAACACGTGGAGATCTTCAGCACCCAGAGCTGCTTCCAAGTGGATTTAAGGCTTCGATTACTTTTTTTCCTGGTGAAGAAAATGAGGCAGGGTAGGGGAAGCAGGGGAACAAAGTTCCCTCTGACAGCCCTGGGTAAACACAATTTCTCCATCAAGGCAAAAGCTGGAAACGTTTCCTAAATTGCACCAGGGAGAAGCGAGCAGCAGGGTTTGGAAAGCAGCCTGGGGAGGCCTGGAATGCCCTGAGGCTCTGATACCTTCCTGACAGCACGTAGTCAAAAACTCTGCAAGATTTTAGGAGAAGCTGCCAGGCTCAGGAGAAACTGCCAAGCTCAGGAGAAACTTTGTGCTGCAAATGGATTTCTCAGGCTCCACTGGAGAGGTTTCAAATCCCCTCTTACATCAGACCCTTGGAACACCTGAAATTGCCTCAGATGTAACAAATTTGGGTATCACAGGGGTTATTTTTAATTCTTGAGGGCTACAAGAGCTTTCAAAGCTGGAGCCCAGCCTATGAAGCCTATGTGAGTAGCACTTTTGGATAAATCTTGTTTTCCAGGGGCTGGGAGATGTTCCAGCTCAGATTTTGGAGAATTGAATTCTTGCAGCTGAGGGGGAGAGGGGGAACCAGGGATTTGCAAAACTGGGTGGTAAATGTAGGCAAATAAAAGACACAAAGGTGGGGGGGAATAAGGAAAAGGAAGGGGAATGCCTTAAGTGAGTTGTCCAGGGTGGCGTGGGCAGAGCTGAGGATGAGGAGGAGATGCCAACGCCATTCCTTGCCCTTTGCCCCACTCACTGACCCATTTCCTGCCCCAGCAGCCTCCTTCTTTAGCCTTCCTGGGCTCTGTTTGTTGTATCAGCACCAGTGGAAGCATCTGGAGAATGGCTGAGCCATGGAGTCTGCAGGACCCGGCAGGTCCTGCTCTGATCTCCCTGCGAGCCCTGACCAGAGGCCCGTGGCCCTTTAAAGCTCCGGGCAATTTTTCTTTTCCGAGTGGCTGAATCCGAGGATTCCTCAGTTCTGATGTAACCCCGAGCGGGACCACGTGGGTTTGCACATATTTGACAACGAAAAGGCTCCTGGAAGGGAATTTATCCATTTTTCAGAAGCTCTTTTGTAACCACTTGCCACAGAGGAGCTTTTCCAGCCAGAATTTGCCTCTGTGGCTCTGTAGGGCTGATTTGTGCCCTCGTGGGTATTTTCCAGCCAGGATTTTCTCCCTCCAGCCAGGATTTGCCCTCAGGGATCTTTTCCAGCCAGGATTTGCCCCCTCCAGACAGGATTTGCCCCTGAGGCCCTGCAGGGCTGATTTTTGCCTTCAGGGTTATTTTCCAGCCTGGAGTTGCTCCTGAGGCCCTGCAGGGCTGCTTTGTGCCCTCAAAGATCTTCTCCAGACCCCAGGATTCGCCTCTGGGGTTCTGCAGGTCTGGTTTTTGCCCTCAGGGGCCTTTTTCAGCCAGGATTTGCCCCCTCAAACGAGGATATGCCCCTGAAGACCTGCAGGGCTGCTCCGTGCCCTCACAGGTATTTTCCAGCCAGAATTTGCCTCTGTGGCTCTGCAGATCTGTTTTTTTGCCCTCAAGGACCTTTCCCAGCCAGGATTTGCCCCTGCAGGGCTGGTTTGTACCCTCAGGATCTGTTCCAGCCAGGATTTGCCTCTGTTGCTCCGCAGATCTGTTTTTTGCCCTCAGGGATCTGTTCCAGCCAGGATTTGCCCCTGAAGTCCTGCAGGTCTGGTTTTTGCCCTCATGGATATTTTCCAGACAGCACTTGCCTCTGGGGCCCTGCAGGGCTGATTTTTGCATTCAGGGGTATTTTCCAGCCAGGATTTGCCTCTGTGGCTCTTCAGGTCTGGTTTGTGCCCTCAGGGATCTGTTCCAGACTGGATTTGACCCCTTCAGCCAGGATTTGCCCCTGAAGTCTTGCAGGGTCGGTTTGTGCCCTCAGGGATATTTCCCAGCCTGAATTTGCCCCCTTCAGCCAGGATTTGCCCCCGAAGCCCTGCAGGGCTGCTTTGTGCTCTCACAGGTGTTTTCCAGCTCCTGAAGGTCTGCAGGGCTGGTTTTTGCCCTCAGAGAACTTTTCCATCCAGGATTTGCCTCTGGGGCCCTGCAGGGCTGAGTTTTGCCTTCAGGGATATTTCCCAGCCAGGATTTGCCCCTGGGGCCCTGCAGGGCTGGTTTTTGCCCTCACAGGTATTTTCCAGCCAGCATTTCCTTCTGTGGCCCTGCAGGGCTGGTTTTTGCCCTCAGGAATCTTTTCCGGTCAGGATTTGCCCCTGGGGCCCTGCAGGGTTGGATTGTGCCCTCAGGGAACTTTTCCATTCAGGATTTTCCCCTGCGGCCCTGCAGGGTTTGTTTGTATCCTCAGGGGTATTTTCCATCCAGCACTTGCCCCCTTCAGTGAGGATTTGCCCCTGGGGCCCTGCAGGGCTGCTTTGTGCCTTCAAAGTTTTTCCAACCAGGATTTGCCCCTGGGGCCCTTCAGGTCTGATTTTTGCCCTCAGGGAACTTTTCCTTCCAGGATTTGCCTCTGGGGCCCTGCAGGGCTGATTTGTGCCCTCATGGGTATTTTCCAGCCAGGATTTGCCCCTGAGGCCCTGCAGGGCTGCTTTGTGCCCTCAGGAATCTTTCCCAGCCAGGATTTGTCCCCTCCAGACAGGATTTGCCCCTGGGGCCCTGCAGGGCTGATTTTTGCCTTCACAAGTTTTTCCAGCCAGGATTTGCCCCTGGGGCCTGGCAGGGCTGCTTTGTGCCCTCATAGATCTTTTCCTGAGAGGATTCGCCCCTGGGGTTCTGCAGGTCTTGTTTTTGCCCTCGGGGACATTTTCCAGCCAGGATTTGCCCCCTCAAACAAGGATTTGCCCCAGAAGACCTGCAGGGCTGCTCTGTGCCCTCAGGGGTATTTTCCAGCCAGGATTTGCCCCTGAGGCCCCGCAGGGCTGGTTTGTGCCCTCAGATCTTACACTCGGGGATATTTTCCAGGGAGATTTGCCCCCGGAGTCTTCCAGGGCTGCTCTGTGTCCTCACGTAGGTGCCATATGTGAAATCCATTCGCCTTCCATGACTCACTTGCTGTCCTAGGCTGTGGAGGAGGAGCCAGACAAATGCTGCTGTCAGCACGTTGGAATCCCAGATTCCACATGAAATCATGGCTTTGGATGAAAACCCCAAAGTCCTTCCCCTGCCAGGGCTCCCCCCTCCCTGCACCCGGAATGATTCTCTGAGTAAGGTTGGCCCTAACAAAGCTGAGCTTGGTTAATTTCCACAGGAACAGGGGCTAAATTAAGGTGAAAACAGCACTTGGAATTGAAGTGACAAAGATTTGTTATAGGGCTACTTACAAAATAAATTAGAGTTTGGTTTTTTTTAATGAGGAAAAGAATCTTCTTCCAGAGGATGGATTTACACAAGGTGGAAAGGTTTGTTTCATAAAATCCCAGAAAGGTTTGGGTTGGAAGGGAGCTTAAAAATCATCTCGTTACACCCCCTGCAATTGGCAGGGACAGCTTCCACTATCCCAGGTTGCTCCAACCTGGCCTTGGACACTTCCAGGGATGGGGCAGCCATAGCTTCTCTGGGAATTCCATCCCAGCCCCTCACAGGGAAGAATGTATTCCAAATATCCATCTAACCCTGCCCTCTGGAAGTCTGAATCTCTGTTTTCCTGTCACTCTTCTGCCTCCCTGCCCTGTCCCTTCCTCAACACCTCATCCTTTCTGCCCTGCCTGACCATGGTAGTCTGTGACCCCACCTGGAATTTCCAAAACCCATTTCCCTACAACCCACCATCATTCCTGCTTATTTTCCACCCACAGAACTCGACCATGATTGGGCTGTGATCCCACCTGGAAGCTCACAGCCCGTTTCCCTCCAATCTCTCACTGACATATTTTATGAAAATCCTTTCGCTAGGATGTTTCTCCTGAGAAGCTGAGAGGCCTCAGAAACGAAATGTAAACAATAACTATCTGATGGCTGTGGAATGTGGTCTGGAGGTTGCTTACCAACAGGTGCACCTTTGATTGGTTGCATGTGAATTGTTTTTAATTAATGGCCAATGACAGCCAGCTGTGTCAGACTCTCTGGTCAGTCACAAGATTTTATTATTCATTCCTTTCTAGCTTTCTGATGTCTCCTTGCTCTTTCTTTAGTATAGTTTGAGTATATAATTTTCTTTTAATATAATATATATCATAAAATAATAAATCCCCCTTCTGAAACTTTATTGGAATATTTACCAATATAGCCAGACAGGACCTGCCTGAGCTTGTCTGGCCCTTGGTGCTGAACCAAACAGCAGCAACTGTGGTGTTTCACCCCACAGACACTTTGGGCTGGCTGGTGTGTGGTGTTTCACCCCACAGACACTTTGGGCTGGCTGGGTGTGTGGTGTTTCACCCCACAGACACTTTGGGTCACTGGGTGTGTGGTGTTTCACCCCACAGACACTTTGGGCTGGCTGGGTGTGTGGTGTTTCACCCCACAGACACTTTGGGCTGGCTGGGTGTGTGGTGTTTCACCCCACAGACACTTTGGGCTGGCTGGGTGTGTGGTGTTTCACCCCACAGACACTTTGGGCTGGCTGGGTGTGTGGTGTTTCACCCCACAGACACTTTTGGCTGTGGGTGTGTGGTGTTTCACCCCACAGACACTTTGGGTCACTGGGTGTGTGGTGTTTCACCCCACAGACACTTTGGGCTGGCTGGGTGTGTGGTGTTTCACCCCACAGACACTTTGGGCTGGTTGGTGTGTGGTGTTTCACCCCACAGACACTTTGGGCTGGCTGGGTGCTGCAGCTGGGCCCGTGGGGACAAGTCCAGGCCTGCAGGAGCTCTGGTGGGGCTGGGATGGAGCTTCCCCCCATAACAGGGGCTGCTCCTCAGGTTTCCCTCTGTGGAGAAGCTTTAAGGCCATGGTGAAGGAAAGGAGTCGGTTCTGATGGAGGGTTTGGATCCAGAGCTTTATTCTGGCCCACAGGCCTCTGAATGCAGCAGCAGCTCCCACAGAACTCCCTGACCCCGTGGTTGCTGCTCCTTTGAACCCCGGGCAGAGGGGCAGGAAGGGGCAGGGAGCCACCAAGCAGGGACAGGAGGGGAGGGACAAAGGGACAAAGGACACCTGGATGGCCCAATGCCCCCCGGGGGTAGAGGGCATCCTTTGAATCTGCCAATCACTCGATGCCTTCTGGAATTCCAGAACTGACAGACAGTGCTGGGAGGGGTCAGGGAGGGGGAAGGAGAGGTGACTGACACATCTGGGAGGGAATTATCAGGGGAGGGATCCAAAATTCTAGGGTAAACCCTAAAATCACAACGCAACAAAACACGGAGTCAAGATTCTCATCTCTTCCCTCCTCCTGGGGACCCTCAAACACCACCACACCAATCCAGCATCATTCCTGTTTATTTTCCACCCACAGAACTTAACCCCGATTGGGCTGTGATTCCACCTGGAAGCTCGCAGTCCATTTCCCTCCAATCCAGCATCATTCCCATTTATTTTCCACCCACAGAACATGAACATCCAGGTGGAGGATATCCGGATCCGCGCCATCCTGGCCACCTACCGCAAGCGGGTCCCTGTCACCGAGGGCTACGTGGAGGTGAAGGACGAGGGCACCTGGAAGCAGATCTGTGACAGGCACTGGACCATGAAGAATTCCCGGGTGGTCTGCGGGATGTTTGGCTTCCCCAGCGAGAGGAAATACAACACCAACGTCTACAAGTAAGGGCAGGGCTGGGTGGAGCCACAGCCATTCCCTGGAACACTCGGGGCCTTGTTCCCAAGGCAGATTGGCAGGTGACACCCGGGATCCTGGGGAGGGAACAGCTCCGACTGCTTCGTTCCTCCAGATGGGATTTTTCATTTGTGTGGATGTTTGGAATGTCCAGCGTTTCCTGGTGCAGGCAGGGGAGGTCTCTGATCCTCATCCTTGGGATGCAGACCTTGATGAGTATCAGTGTTTGACAGGGCCTGGAATGGGAGATGGGACTTTTGGCCCAAAAAATATTGGTATTTTATAATACCAGCTTGAGGATGATAATTTCCTCCAGCAGGGATGGGCTCTGTGGTGGGCAGGGCAGGGATGGGACCAAACTGCTCCCACTGTGCCAGTAAATCCATCAGCTGTGAGAAAATCGTGGAATGGTTTGGGTTGGAGGGGATTTACAGCCCATCCAGTCCCACCCCTGCCACCTTCCATGAGACCACTTTGCTCCAAGCTGGCCTTGGACACTTCCAGGGATCCAGGGGCAGCCACAGCTTCTCTGGGAATTCCATCCCAGCCCCTCCCCGACCTCCCAGGCAGGAATTCCTTCTCCATATCCCAGCTCACCCTGCCCTCTGTCAGTTTGAAGCCATTCCCTGTGTTCTGTCATTCCATAATGTGAAGTCTCCAACTGCTCACCCTATCCCTGTGCAGAAATCCAGAGATGGGATCAGTTCTGGATGTGCTGGAAGCTCCAAAAAAGTCACCTTGGAATGAAACAAGCCTTTTTGTGCTTCCTTGTGCCCAGGTTCCTCCTTCCCAGCCCGAGGGCAATTCCTGTCTGTGCATCCCAGAAGGTGCTGGGAAAAGGGTTCTCTGTGATCTCAGTGCTGCTTTTCCTCCCTACATTTGCAGATTCCTTCAAAATGAAGGAGGAAAGCAGTGATTTATAGGGAGAACATTGTGTTTTCCAGAGCTGCAAGCAGAAAGGTTTAGGCTGCTTTTCCTGTTCCTTGGGAGCCAGGAGCTCTGGACGTTTTTTGTTGTCATTGCTTCTGTTTGCTTTTTGTCACCAAGCCTCATCCCAGACTGGGCTCTTCCCACACTGTTCCCTAGGAAAAACACCCTGAAGCAGATGTAAAAGAGTTTAAATGAAATTCTGTCTGGTTCCTTTGCTGCTCTGTGACCTGGGGAGTGGGGAAGCAGCGGCTGCTCCAGGGGAGGGCTGAAGGCCCCAGGCAGGAGCTGTGGTTTTCCTGCCTGCTCCTTCTGGCCTGTGGAATTGCTATTTCTGAACATTCCCTCTGGATCAGCCTGGCCATGTTTCGTTTCTTTCATTAGCAAGATCCTGATCTGCTGGGGAGATCCTTGGCTTGGAATAGCCCAAAGCCACACGGGGAAAATCAGGAATAAAGAATCCACTGGAATTCAGGGAGATGAGCAGGGAATTCATTGCCCTGGACACCAGTTTCAGGAGGGTTTGCTTCCACCAGTGCAGCACATTTCAAATCCATCCCTGAGATTCCCATCCCCTGCAGGAGCAGGGAATAAATTACCTCCAGACAGATAAAGTAGATTTTTCCTGCTTCCAGTTGTGGCCTTTCCAAGAAAAGCATTAACTGCAGCATCTGGAGCCATCTGCCTTAAATAAAAGGGTGCTCAGGAGCTGTCCTGTCTCTGGGACACGTGGAAATGGAAAGACTGACAGAAGGTTGTTCAGCAGCAACTCAGCACTGCTGAAAATCCCACTGAACTGAGCTGGAATTAGGAATATGAAGTGCTCCCAAATCCCAGCCCAGGAGATCTCTGCTGCTGAAGAGCCTCAGTGCCCCAAGACCTCCCTCCCTTTCCTTGTTTTCGGCCTTGCTGGGCTCCAGCACCCACAAATATTTTGGAAAACATGCTGAACATTATCCCAGGTTGGAAAAAAAAATGGAGATGGCATTTTATTGGATGGGAGAGGCTTGTAAAGCTTTGGCAGCTGCACAGTTTTGTTTGTCAGCAGAGTTTAAAAGCTGAATTTTTCCTCGGGCTGCTTCCCTCTGTGTCATGGGCGGGTGCATCGTGTTCAGCTGGTGTTACTGGGAGAGCTCCCAGTTCCGGGCTGGGAATGACCTTGGCTTTGTGGTCAGGGCACTGGGATGATGACCAGTGGCATCTTCTCACCTGGGCCAGGGGATGCTTGTCCCACAGGGTTGGTTTTGGAGAGGGAAAAGCTCATCCTGAAGCTAAACCCCCTCTCCCTGTGAATGTGAAGCTGCAGGAAAGTCCTTTCTCCTCATTCCTCCCTTTAGTTTGAGAATCCCCTTCTCCCTGGAGCAGATCCTTCCCCACTCCTCCTCCACAGCCAGGAGAAAAGCTGGGATCAGGTTTCTGCTGGCCAAGGCTGCCCCTTCCCACATCCCCCCATCCCAGTGCCCAGCTCTGCTCCTGCACAATGCTGGGAGGTGAAATGATTTGCAGATGGATCTTGCTCAAAAGAAAACAAGTGAGTTCATCGTTGTCCCGCTGCCAGGGGTTTATTCCTCACTGTAACTCGGCCTCTGGAGCTGACAGCACAATTTATGTTCGGAAATGAAACAAATCTAAAATTGAGTCCCTGCTCTTGTTCATTCCTCACAGTGGCTTTTATATAGGAATTGCTGTAACTCCTCCTCCCAGTTCCTGCTCTGGCTGGGAAAGCAGAATTTAATGGATTTTGCTGATGGAGAGAGGAGAAATTTGGGATCAGTGAGACGGACCTGATGCCTTTTTGAGGTTTTTATGACTTGACAAAGAAATGGCTCCAGGATTAAACAGCTACTCCCAACTGAACCAGTCTGCTCACCCCGATACAAACCCAGTCAGAGGAGCTGGGCAGCTCATCACTTCAGCATTTGCAGTAGGAACCCTCCTGGGTTTTTTTTCCCCTGGAAAATCTGGGATCTGAAGGGTTTTGGTGGGCCTGGCTCCCCTCCCTCCTCCCTGAGGCTGAAGGCAGGACCTTGATAACTTCAGGAGTTTCCCAAGGGTTGAAACCTCTGCTCACAGCCCTGAGGAGGAGCTCCCCAGCCTCTGCTCAGTGGGATTTGGGTGATTCTCCTGGAGTTTGTGTGCAATGATTTGTTCTCTGCTCCCCAAGTCATGGAATCATGGAATATCCTTAACCAACCCTTCCCACAGAGCTCCACTTGAGCTTTGTTCTGAGCTTTTCTGGGATGAAAATCCCTCTCTCCTCACCAGTAGAAATGGTTTGAATTCCAGCTTGACCTGGAATTGGCTGAACTCTCCCAGCAGGAATGTTCATTCCCACCTCTGACCTGAGCAGCATCACCCTGGGCTCCCACTGATCCCAGCTGGACCCTTTTGTGTTAAAAACAAAACATCAGCAAAGCCCTGAGATTCTGGCTGTAAAGATCAGCTGAATTCTGCTTTTTTAACATAGATTCAGTCTGGGGACATGAGGTGGGGTTTTATTTCTCCCCAGCCTCCCGAGGGCTGTTAATTCCATCCAGATGTTGATGCCTCATGAAATTTCCAGGATGAGGTCATTGTTTGCTATTCTAAGGCATCCCCATCGCTGCTTCCCTAAGTTAGGCTGGTTCTTGTCTGCTCTGGAGTTCATGGAGCTCTCTGGACCTGTCTGTGAAGGATGAAAATGCTCCTTCAGGTCCTCCCTTCTGTCCTGAGCATGGCTGGGAAGTGGCTGCTTTCTATTACACCTTCCCTGGGTTTATTTTTTAAATTTTAACTCTATTCCTGTTTTCCCATCCCTTTTTTCTCAATTCAGGGAGTCCCTGACAGCTCTGCTGTGCCAGAGGTGGGTTCTGACAGCCACTGTTCCCCACAGGGCAGGCAGGGTCCTGCTGCCATTCCCTGAGATGGATCTCAGCCTTGCTTCATCCTTTTCCAGCATCACTGGATGCAGCTGCAGCTCCCTCTCCAGCCTGGATCCATCCCCAGCCTCAGCCCAGGCAGGTCGGGTTCCAGGAAGGATTAGTGGGAGGCTGGGAGCCAGGAGAGCCTGGAGAAATGCTGAGCTGGGCAGCAGAGCTCAGAGAGCACAGGGGAGAAAAGTGTCCCCTCAAACATCCGTGACCCTGCAAAATCTAAATCCGAAATGGAAAACCTGGGAAAGGCTGGACCTGCTCAGTGGAGTCCCCAAAAGCCCCCTCAGAAAGGCTCTTTGCCCCTCTCCAGCTGCTCCCCAGGCTCTCTCTGCTGCAGCAAAGCGGAACTGCTGCTTTTTCTCCCCAAATCCCACCCACCTTTCTGTGCCATTTATCACAGCTAATCCCTGGATCCCAGCTCCGCGTGGCAGAGATTCCTGGAATGAGGAGCAGCACTGGGATCACACAGAGCCACGTGGAGATCCCAGCAGGGCGTGGGCTCCCCCGAGCCTTCCCTGGTTTTCACTCCTTTTTGAGGCCGACCTGACCCACATTTCCATTCCTCTCCACCCCAGCAGCCTCCCAGTCAGGATGGAGCTGGATCCCTTCCCTTCCCAGTTTATCACACGTGCCTCTTCCTCCTCAGGAGTGCCTGGAGCAGCTCCAGGAAGTTTGGGAGTGAGAAGCAGGAGCTGCTGCCAAGCTGCTCTGCTGTGAACAAGCCAGCAGGGGAATTGCTCGTGCTCTCGGAAATTGCTCTCAGGTTGTTAACACAGACTCAGAGAGGCTTTGGATTTTTCCCAATCCCAGCTGATAGCTGCTGGGCAGCAAAAGGGGATGATTGCTCTGGGGGCTCTCCAGCCCAAATCCTCTTGGTCCATTTGGAATTAGCTGCCTGTTGCTGCCTTGGATGGGATCTGCACCCCTGGGAATGTGTCATTTGCTGGAGCTGCACCTTTGATTCCTAATCAGACTTTTTAGTTCTTGCAGGAATTTAGTTCCCTAAAGTGGTTGGACTTGATGATCTTGAAGGTCTTTTCCAAGCTTAAGTGACACCTCAACAGAGTCATGGTGTGAATGAACAGATCAGCCTCCAAATAATCCTGTCCAATCCTCACTTCATCCTGGGGCATTTTTCCTCCAAAATTTAGCAAAATCCATTTGTTACAGATCCCTAACGTCTCCCCTTCTCCTTAACTCCTTTCAGGATGTTTGCCAGCAGAAGGAAGCAGCACTACTGGCTTACTCCATGGACTGCAGCGGGAACGAGGCCCACATTTCCAGCTGCAAACTGGGGAACCACCTGATGGGCACAGGGAAGAACAGCAGCTGTGACAACGGGATGCCCGCGGTCGTCAGCTGCGTGCCCGGCCGCGCCTTCGCCCCCAGCAGCCACAGCGGCTTCCGAAAGGCCTTCAGGCAGGAGGTGAGCCTCAAAATGGCTTGGAAAAGCCTTAAAAACCCTCTGATCCCACCCCCAGCCATGGGCAGGATGCTTTCTGCTGGGCTTGTTCCAACCTGGCCTTGGGCACTTCCCACAGCTTCCCTGGGAATTCCATCCCAGGACCTCAGCGCTGTTCCAGGGAAGAATTCCTTCCCAAAATCTCATCTATCCCTTCCCTCTGGCAGTGGGAAGCCATTCCCTGTGTCCTGTCCTATGACAGCGTTCACAGGGGTCTGAGGATGAGGGAAGAGATGAGGATCTGACTCTGTGTTTCAGAAGGCTGATTTATTATTTTATTATATATATTATATCAAAACTATGCTAAAAGAATAGAAGAAAGGATTTCATCACAAGGCTAGCTAAGAATAGCAAAAGAAAGAATGATAACAAAGGCTTGTGTCTGGGACAGAGAGTCTGAGCCAGCTGACTGTGATTGGCCATTAATTAGAAACAACCACATGAGACCAATCACAGGTGCACCTGTTGCATTCCACAGCAGCAGATAACCATTGGTTACATTTTGTTCCTGAGGCCTCTCAGCTTCTCAGGAGGAAAAATCCTAAGGAAAGGATTTTTTATAAAACGTGTCTGTGACACTGTCCCTCCAGGCCTTCCTGCCCAGCAGATTCCCAGAGTTCAGGGCTGTTGCTGCAGCATCCACTGAGAGATGTGAAAAGAGAATTATGGGATGGTTTGGGTTGGCAGGGACCTCAAAGTCCATCCCATTCCACCCCTGCCATGGGCAGGGACACCTCCACTGTCCCAAAGTGCTCCAAGCCCTGTCCAGCCTGGCCTTGGACGCTTCCAGGGATGGGGCAGCCGCAGCTGCTCTGGGAATTCCATCCAGCCCCTCACCACCCTCTCAGGGAGGAATTTCTCCCCAATATCCCACCCAGCTGCCAATTAGAGCAGGAAACCCCTGGGGGTGTAACGTTCACCACCAGCTCCCACAATGTCCCCTCTGCAATTCCCACCTCCCTGCACCCCCAAGTGAGCTCCCCACCCTCCCAAATTCCAGGTTCTTTCCTCCATCTCCCAACTACAGAGGGTGGGAGAGCAGCTCCCAGGGCAGCTGACAGAGCTGGGAGAGAGGAGAGAGGAAATCCCTGGGTCACGTTCCCGTTGGAGCTGCTCTGAGCCAGCTGAACTCGTGCCCGGCTGTGCTGTTCCACAGGCTCTGGAATTCTGCTGGAATTACCCTGTGGAAATCAGCTGGCATTTCCTCTACCTCCGTGTCCTCCACGAGGAAATGCCCTGGGGGGAGACTGGGAAAACACAGGGAGCTTGGAAAGCTGGGTTTGTTTAGTCTAGCGAGGAGGAGAGCACTGAACGGGGCATAAAAATCCCAGGAGATGCAAAAATGTTGGAAAACAAGGCTGGAATTGGTCGTTCCCAGTGTCAGGGGTAGGAGAGGACAGCTTAACAAGCAGCAAACACGGGCTAGGTGGATGCCAGGGGAAATTTTCCAGCTGCAGCCTTGGGATGGATGGGGAATCTCGGAGGTTTCCATTGGAGAATTTTGTGGATTTGTGAAATTGTGACCATTTGGATTTTGTGGCTGATCCTGGGTGTTTTAGGGGGGTCTCTGGGCTCTTCCCAGGTGCCAATAACGGGAATAATTATTGGTGGGAATAATGCAATCCCTGCCTGGATCCCAGGCTCTTCCCTGCAGCAGAGCTTGCAGGATTTAGGCCCGGGAGGTGAAAGGTTTTGTAAATCATTGTTAATCTCCCGAGCCACGCGCTGCCAAGTAATTCCTTAAGCCTTTGTTTGGGCTTTGCATGTCCCTGGTGTGACCCCAGCCTGGAGAAAAAGCTCCAGGCATGATCCCAGTCGGAAAAGCAAAGGATCTTTGGTGTTCCCAAACCTAAAGCTTTGCTCATATTATAGCTCTTGGTATGCAGCAGGAATTCCCTGCTTATGGATATATAATGGTGATTATAGATAATAACTAAATTATTATAATTATATTATATATAAAATATTTAACTATATTATATATAACTGGATTATATTACAAACCCAGAAATGAGAGGAACTGGAGCTGCCACCACTCATTTCTGACTGCAAATGTCAGATTTTTTATTCTACTTTTCATTTATTATTTATCTTTTCATTATTATTTATTATATATTGTTTATATATTATTATTGGTCAGAACTGAGCACTCAGGCAGGTTTTATAGGGCTTGAGCTCAATGTTAGTCCTGGATTAAGCCAGGCATGATCCCAGTTGGAAAAGCAAAGGATCTTTTGGTGTTCCCAAACCTAAAGCTTTGCTCTCACCACCTCAAGCCAGCTCTCGGGTGCAGCAGGAATTGGCAGCTCCCTGCTTGGCACTGGAGAGAGGAGTGGGTGATTAATAGATAATAACTAAATTATATTTAATTATATTATATATAAGTTATATTTAACAATATTATATATAACTGTATTATATTATAAACCCAGAAATGAGAGGAACTGGAGCTGCCACTCAGCTGGGCATTTCTGACTGCAAATGTCAGATTTTTTAATTCTACTTTTCATTTATTATTTATTATATATTGTTTATATATTATTATTGGTCAGAACTGAGCACTCAGGCAGGTTTTATAGGGCTTGAGCTCAATGTTAGTCCTGGATTAAGCCAGGGCTGGAGGTGTGAACAGCAAATAAACCTCTTTAGGGCAGCCAGGGGTGAGAGCTGGGCACTGGTGAGCTCAGGGCCATTCCCAACCCTCCTGCAAGGCTCCCAAGGAATACAAGAAATGAGTTTTTTATTCCTTTTTTTCCAGGATGGAAGAAGGTTCCTAATCCAAGCACTGTCAGAGAACTGGGATGGGGTTTTTTATTCTCTGCCCACACGTGAGGTGTGAGAAACAAGTCCATGCTCACCAAAACCTTTGCAGATAAAAATCTCCTTTCATCCAGCACTTTTAGGCATTGGAATTATGTGATAGATTTTTTAAGGTGTCTCAAGTGATTCTATGATAATTTTTAGGCCCAGATTTCCATAAACAACCCCTGCAAAGGATGGAAGTGACCCCACTGTTGCCTTTTTCCCAGTGGGGAAAAGGAAAGGAAACTCGAGACAATTTTAGTAAGGGGGAATACAAAAGAGGATCTTTATTTGAAGCCTTCAGGAGCAGTTATGGAAAGATGTCCACAAAACCCACCCTCACAAGGATGAGTACATATCTATAGGGGGTACATATTTATAAATAGTACGTATTGATGGAGTTTAGGATATTAGCATAATTGATAAAAGGCACTAATTAAGAGGGCAAGTGGTGATGCAAATTTCCCCCCTTCTCTGGAGTCTTCCCCTGAGCACTGGCTGTGTTTTATCCATAAAATTGTACCTCAAAAAGTTGTTCTGGGCCTTGGTTCCCAGGAAAAACCAAGATAGGACTGGGGCCCTGCACCTCCCAGGGCTTGGAGCTGTGGAATTTGTTTTGTCTTTCTGCCTAGGGAAGGGCCATGGAAAAGTACTGGGAAAAGTATCTACTAATACAATGGGCTACAGAGCTCCAAATATATGTGTGAAGAGTGCAGAGAACGTATCAAAGAAAAAAAAAGGCGTCAAAAATTAGGTTTACTTTCCTAGTAAAATTTTAAAAGTTTAATAAAAAGACAATAGGAGGCAGAAATAAAGCAAAGGGTTAAAAACTGTTGGGTGTTTGGTATTAAGAGTATACTGTTATCTTTGGAGATAATTTTTAAATATTTTTAAAATTATATTAGCTTGTTGTATATTCATAGACTTTTATGTGTATTCACATTTTTCTATAATCTAGTTTACATATTCTAGGAATATTTTGCATGGCCCCACCTTGGGTTTGTTTTTTAGAGCATTTGTTTCTTGGCTGTGGTTTTGGTCTGGTTTTTTGTTTATTACTTTTAGTTTGGGCTTTGGTCTATATTTTCTTTAGATGCTGATAGTTGGTATATCAATAGTAGGATCTTCATGAAATGTTCACTGGATGTTGTCTTGACTAAACACAGTCCACTCATAACTATATCAGCTGCTACTGCTATTATGTCCAAGTTTTTGTTAATTCACAGAATCACTGGGTTGGAGGAGACCTCCAAGATTGAGTCCAACCCAACCCCAACACCTCAACTGAATCCTGGCACCCAGTGCCACATGCAGGCTTTGTTCAACACACCCAGGGATGGTGACTCCACCACCTCCCCAGGCAGAACTTTATCACTGTTTGCATGAAAAACTTTTCCCTAATATCCACCCTGTATTTCCCTTCACACAGCTTGTGGCTGTGACCTCTGGTTCTGTCAGGGCTGCCTGGAGAAAGAGCCCAGCCCCAGCTGAGCACACCCTAGGGTGCTGTAGAGAGGGACAAGGTCACCCTGAGTCTCCTTTTCTCCAGCTGAGCACCCCCAGCTCCCTCAGTTGCTCCCCACAGGGCTCACATATTGTATTGTTGGCTTTTTGCAAATATTAAGATGAATTCTATATGTATAATGTAAAAATAACTTTACTTTTATTTCTGCTATTATCTCTGCAACTCCCTGAAAGGTGGGTGCAGTCAGGTGGGGTCGGGCTCTTTCTCCAGGCAGCACTGACAGAACC
The DNA here is from genome assembly GCA_019023105.1 of Diglossa brunneiventris. Lineage (NCBI taxonomy): Eukaryota > Metazoa > Chordata > Aves > Passeriformes > Thraupidae > Diglossa > Diglossa brunneiventris. Next base: position 1,129,013 of record CM032374.1, read on the forward strand.
AGAGGTCACCATCTCAAGCTGTGCCAAGGGAAATATAGGTTGGATATTAGGAAAAAGTTTTTATGGAAAGAGTGATAAAGTTCTGGAATGTTCTGCCCGGGGAGGTGGTGGAGTCCCCATCCCTGGGTGTGTTTAACAAAGCCTGGATGTGGCACTGGGTGCCAGGGTTCAGTTGAGGTGTTGGGGCTGGGTTGGACTCAATGATCCTGAAGGTCTCCTCCAACCCAGTGATTCTGTGAATTCCGTGAATTCTGCATTTATAACAAAGGCAAAACCCAAAGGGCATCACCACTGCTGTGTCTGTGTCTTGCAGCAGCCCCTGGTGAGGCTGAAGGGAGGAGCCAACACGGGGGAAGGCCGCGTGGAGGTGCTGAAGAACGGCGAGTGGGGCACGGTGTGCGACGACAACTGGAACCTGGTGTCAGCCAGCGTGGTGTGCCGGGAGCTGGGCTTTGGCAGCGCCAAGGAGGCCATCACGGGAGCCAGGCTGGGCCAAGGTGAGCTCCACCACAGCTCCAGGGAGCTCCACCACACTCCAGGGAGCTCCACCACGCTCCAGGGAGCTCCACCACACTCCAGGGAGCTCCACCACGCTCCAGGGAGCTCCGCTACAGCTCCAGGGCGTTCCACCACACTCCAGGGAGCTCCACCACGCTCCAGGGAGTTCCACCACAGCTCCAGGGAGCTCCACCACAGCTCCAGGGAGCTCCACCACAGCTCCAGGGAGCTCCACCACAGCTCCAGGGAGCTCCACCACAGCCCCAGGGAGCTCCACAACACTCCAGGGAGCTCCACCACAGCTCCAGGGAGCTCCACCACAGCTCCAGGGAGCTCCACCACACTCCCGGGAGCTCCACCACAGCTCCAGGGAGCTCCACCACAGCTCCAGGGCGTTCCACCACACTCCAGGGAGCTCCACCATGCTCCAGGGAGTTCCACCACAGCTCCAGGGAGCTCCACCATGCTCCAGGGAGCTCCACCACAGCTCCAGGGAGCCCTGAGCTTGGGAGAGTTCATCCCCAAACACCTGACACCAAATTCATCCCCAAACATCAAATTCATCCCCAAATTTATTCCCATACACCAGACACCAAATTCATCCACCAAACACCAACTTCATCCCCAAATTCATCCCCAAACACTTGACACCAAATTCATCCCCAAACACCAAATTTATCCCCAAATTCATCTCCAAGCACCAAATTCATCCCCAAGCACCAGACACCAAATTCATCCCCAAACACCATATTCATCCACCAAGCACCAAAAAAGTTTATGTCCAAAAAAGGAGACAGAGGAGTCCTGGTACTTTATTCAAACAAAGGAAGAGGCCATGAGGTCCCTCAAATTTTTGGAGGATGCAGACTCCTTTTAATCCTAATTTTTCTCTCTCATTCCCCATTGGCTGAGGTACTTGAGAGATGCAGACTTCCCAAATCCCCTAATCCAGGCCCCTTTCTAATGTATCACCCCTCTGTCTTTTCCTTGTGTCCATCAGTGGAATTCCTATGGAATTTATGGTTCCTTCCATTGTTTCTTTCATCTCTCAGTATCCAATTTTATTTAGCAGCAGACCCACAGCTTGTTTGTAAGGACAAATCCTTCATTCCTTTCACTGGTGCCCTAAATTAAGGAATGTTCCACCCCCAGGAACATCCCATAATTCAGGGCACGGTGGATTTTCATCGGGATGTTCAATTTGAGGACCAGGAATTTCTTCCCTACCCTTATTAAGTCTCTTGGGGCCAGACTGGAATTCTGTGACTAGAAAAGATTCCCTAAAAAAAAGCCTGGGGATGATGAGTTTGACCTTTTGCTCAGGCAGCTGTTCCTGAGCAAAAGGTCAAACTCAGCATCCCAGTAATTAATTCTTAACAACTCATCATTGTTCCAGTAATTAATTCTTAATTATCTCATCTGCTGCTCTGAAATTCCCTTTGAGTTGTTCTCCAGAACCACACCATGATGTAATGCATTACTAGAAGGTTCCTGGCAAAAAATGAGTCCTGGAGTCAGACTTCAAGCACTCTAATTTAAGAGCAGGACAGTAATTTAGCTCATTATAAATAGAAGGGCATTTGAACAGCTCAGAGCCAGGTTTGGGTTTGGATTTCCTGTCTTTGGGAGTTGGTTTAAATCCCAAAAAGTGGTCAAAGGTGAACTGAAACCACCTGGTGACTCCCACACCCCGTTCCCAGGATGGAAATCAAAAAAAAAAAAAAAATACAGCAAACCCTTGTTGTGAGAATAGAAAATTTAAAAATTAAAAAATGTAAACTAAATCCTTGTTGTGAAAATAACCAAAAAAAAAACCAAACCCCAACAAATAAAAAAAAAAAAAAAAAAAAAAAAAAAAAAAAAAAAAAAAAACCAAAAAAACCCCAGAAGACAAGCATGATCTTGTGGGAATAACCAAAAAAAGACACCAAGCCCTTGCTGTCAGAATAACCAAAAAAAAAGACACCAAACCTTGGGAGAATAAAAAAAAAAAAAAAATATACTAAGCCCTTGAGAGAATAATCCAAAAAAAAAACCCAAAAAGACACCAAATCCTTGTTGTAAAAGTAACAAAAAAAAAATTACACCAAATCTTTGTTGTGAGAATAAAGGAAGTGGGGAAATTTTGAGACTAAAGGAATGGGGGGAAATTTGAAAAGAAAGGAATGGGGGAAATTCCTTCAGCTTAGAGAAGGGGAGAGAAGGAAAAAACACGTGGGTGTCCTGAGTCTGGGAAGCTTTAAAACTTGACCAAATCCACTGGATTTGCCAAAAACCCTCTTTGTGGCAGGCTGGAATTTGCTGATGTGTTTAAGGGGATGTAGGAAGCAGCCTCATCATCCTGGGGCTGCCACGTGAGGGAGGAGAACGTGGAACGCGCTGTTCCGCAGCCTGGAATCTCCCTCTGCCTTCCCACATGTTTCCCTTTCCATTTTTTTTTCCTTTTCCTTTTGCTCATCCATCAGTGCTGCCTGTCAGGAGTGTCCCTTGGGGTGGGTGATGTCCCTCCAGCAGCCAGAGGTCACGTTTTGGTTGGAAAAGGAGATTTTTCTGGCCCTGGATGCTCAGGGAGCTGTCCAAGCTCTCCACGCCGTGTCCCGGTTTACACTTTATTCTGTTCCAGCTGCATCCCAGGGGATTTGGGTTTTCTGAGGGTGCTTTGAAGGAGCAGCATCACCATGGGTGTGGGAGGCTGGATTTCACAGGCTAAGTCAGCTCCCAGTGGCTGAACTGGGAGTCCATTTCACAGAACCACGGAATTCACAGAATCACAGAGTCACTGGGTTGGAGGCGACCTTCAAGATCATCGAGTCCAACCCAGCCCCAACACCTCAACTGAACCCTGGCACCCAGTGCCACATGCAGGCTTTGTTAAACACACCCAGGGATGGTGACTCCACCACCTCCCCAGGCAGAACATTCCAGGCTTTATCACTCTTTCCATAAAAAACTTTTTCCTAATATCCAACCTATGATATTTCCCTTGGCACAGCTTGAGACGCTGTCCTCTGGTTCTGTCAGTGCTGCCTGGAGAAAGTTAAGACAAAGTGGGAGAGCAGCGCCTTCCACAGAGCTCAGGGTGTGGGAGGAGGATTTATCCACCTTTCATAGACCCAGATTAAACAATTCACCCTTATTTCCACAAGAGGAGGAGACACTGAGCCCAGAGCTCAGCATTTTCACATTTTTTGGATGTGGTATTTTCAGAGACCCCCATCGAAGGGAGGAATGATGCATCTGGCTACATGTTTTTAGAAGACTAATTTATTTTATTATCTATATTATATTAAAAAATACTATACTAAACCACACTAAAGAATAGAGAAAAGATACAGACAGAAGGCTTAAAGATAATAAAGAAAAACTTGTGACTCCTTCCAGAGTCCCAACACAGCTGGACTGTGATTGATCATTAATGAAAACAATTCACATGTTGGATAAACAATCTCCAACCACATTCCAAAGCAGCAAAACACAGGAGAAGCAAATCAGATAATTATTGTTTTCTCTCTTTTTGTTTGTTTTTTTTCTTTTCTTTTTTTTTTTTTTTTTTTTTTTTGAGCATTCTCAGCTTCCCAGGAGAAGAATCCTGGGCAAAGAGATTTTTTCAGAAAATATGACGGTGACACGTGGATGTGTGATATCCTGGGAGGGAGAACATGGAATTAAACTCCAAGGAGTAGGTGAAGGCAAATGTTGGATGGACAGGCCTGATCCTGGGGGTTTTTAAGTGCAATGGCGTGGGAGGAAATAAAATTTTCCTCACATTTCAACATTTGGCTCCATTTCTGTGCCCCCATGTGCCATAATTTCCCCAAAAAAGAGCAGCCTGCCAGGGTTCTCTGGCTCAGAGAGGCCCTGCCCTTGTCCTTTGTCATCCTTGTCATCTTTGTCATCCCACTGGAATGGCTTTGCCAGGCTGGGAATGTTGGCCTGGCTCCCTCCTGCATTCCTGGAGCTTCTCCCTCCAGTTCTGGTCAGGGCTTTCCTCCCCCTCAGCCCTTTGGTGACTGCAGAATGACCGGGAAGTGCTGCCAGCTCCAGATGGGAACCACAAACAGGATTTTAATGAGAGAGAGGCAAAAAAACGGACAAGATTGCCATTCCCAGCAGCCTCCCCCAGGAATGTCCTCCCACCCTGTCGAGCTGTGGTGTGAGGGGTGGACACAGGGCTGGCCAAGTTGCCCAAACCCCATTAATAAATTGTGGGTGAAATTAAACCCAACACATTCACATCTCTGCCTTGTTGCTCTTTCTAACCAGTTTTGGAAGCAGGAGCTGAATTTTGCAGGAGGATCATTCCCTTCCATGCTTTTCTGATGGAAATTCCAATTTTCTGCTGCTGCTCATGCTGAAAAGACCCAAATGATTCCATTTTTCTGCCAGCACGTCGAGCCCATTCTCTGCAGTTGTTCTCTGCTGTTTCCCTCAGTGCTGGAATCCTCGACCTGCCCCAGATTTCTTTTCCTGACTCCTCATCCACCCTGTGGATGTTCATTCACAGCCAACGTGTCAATGTCCCAGTTCTATGTCAGGAATGTCAGGCCTTGCCTGGAAGCAGATTCCAGCACAAAGACCCAGCCAAAAGGTCACAATTTGTGAATCTCTACAGCTGAAGTTTGTAAATTATGAAACTGTGGAAACTCTGTTTTTCCTGGGATTCTTGCATGCTTGAGTTGCAGAGAATACTGGAAAGAATTTAACGGTGAAATTATAACAATAATTTCACAGATTTTTTGTTTTATTTTTACAAAAAATCAGCAGATTTTTTGCAAGTTTTGAATGCTGGAGGTCACTGTGGTGTTCACAACCTGCTGGGGTATTCCCTCACCACACAAAAGGACTTTTTTCCCGATTTTTTCCCCAAGGAATGGGTCCCATCCACCTGAACGAGATCGACTGCACGGGCTTTGAGAAGTCGGTCACAGATTGCAAGTTCAACACCGAGTCCCAGGGCTGCAACCACGAGGAAGATGCTGCTGTGAGGTGCAACGTGCCAGCCATGGGCTTCCAGAACCAGGTGAGGAGCTGAGGGATCCAGGTGGGAGGGAATTTTGGGCGGGAAGTTTGGGCAGGAATGGGGCAGGAATCGTATCACCCAAGCCATGAGTATTTAATTCAGGTTTTACCTAAAAAAGGAGGGGAAATGAGGATGAGTGTCCCATTTTATGTGGATTTTGAGCTCCTCTGGACTCGTCTCAGAGTCCTGAAAATGAGGAAGGCCAGGTTGGAAGGGGCTTGGAGCAACCTGGGATGGTGGAAGGTTCCTGCCCATGGCAGGAGGTGGCACTGGGTGATTTTTAACCCAGTTTTCAACCTCTTCCAATGCAACCATTCCATGATTCTGTGCTAAATGCATGAACCAGACACAGATTCCTGTGAGTGCTCCTGCCAAAGGTCTAAAGGAGCAGGGAAGGAAAGCTTTCCCAGGGAATTCCTGCAGCTGGTCCAACCCATTGAACTGCTGGGCTTGGCTGGACCATCCCCTGCCAAAGTGGGAGAAGAGCTGAACTCCCTGAGCTCAAACCCAGAGGAGACTCCCAGTGCTGCTCCATCCCTGGATGGTTCCCCAGTGCCTTCTCCTTGGGGAGCCCCTCCTGATCCACACAAAGATGGGACACTGTGCTGCACAGCCAGAATGCCCTGAGTCATTTTCCTGTGAAAGATTTGGGAATGTGTTCATCTTTTCCTGACTCCTCATCCACCCTGTGGATGTTTTATTCACAGCCAGCGTGTCAATGTCCCAGTTCTATGTCAGGAATGTCAGGCCTTGACTGGAAGCAGATTCCAGCACCAAGACCTAACTAAAAGGTCATAATCTGTGAGTCCCTACAGGTCAGCTCCTCTTTTTGCCAGACAGAATTCCCCCTGTGGGAGGGAAATTCCTCACCAGGGTTTCTCCAGCTCCATGCTAAAGGGGGAATTTTCTGCTGTGTAGCACCCAGGTCATTCCAGCTGGGGACATCCAATGATCCCAAAATATTGGGGGAACAAAACCTTCATCCCCACCTGTTGGCCTTTCCCTGGGAAGTTTGCAGTGGATTCAGGGGTTCCGTGTCCTTCCTGCAGCTTCGTCTGAGCGGGGGCCGCAACCCCTACGAGGGGCGCGTGGAGGTGCTGGCCGAGCGCAACGGGACCCTCAGGTGGGGCACGGTCTGCAGCCACAACTGGGGCACCGTGGAGGCCATGGTGGTGTGCAGGCAGCTGGGGCTGGGCTTCGCCAGCCACGCCTTCCAGGTGAGCCCTGACCAAACCTAAACCTAACCCTAACCCTAAACCTAACACTAACCCTAACCCCAACCCTAACCCTAACCCCAACCCTAACCAACCCCACCCTAACCTTAACCCTAACCCCAACCCTAAACTTAACCCTAACCCTAACCTTAACCCTAACCCCAACCCTAAACTTAACCCTAACCCCAACCCTAACCTTAACCCTAACCTAACCCTAACCCTAACCCTAACCTTAACCCTAACCCTCACCTTAACCCTGACCCTAATCCTAACCCCAACCCCAACCCCAACCCTAACCCTAACCCTGACCCAGCCCCTGCCTGGGCCTCAATCTGCATGTGGGTAGGGGTGCTGGACGAGGAGGAAGGGTCATTCCAAAAGGAGCTTCAAGAGTTATTGGAATATTTACCAATACAGCTGGACAGGACGTGCCTGAGCTTCTCTGGCCCTTGGTGCTGAACCAAACAGCAGCACTGTGGTGTTTCACCCCACAGACACTTTGGGTCACTGGATGTGTGGTGTTTCCACCCCACAAGACACTTTGGGCCGGCTGGGTGTGTGGTGTTTCACCCCACAGACACTTTGGCTGGCTGGGTGTGTGGTGTTTCACCCACAGACACTTGGGCTGGCTGGGTGTGTGGTGTTCACCCACAGACACTTTGGGCTGGCTGGGTGTGTGGTGTTTCACCCCACAGACACTTTGGGCCGGCTGGGTGTGTGGTGTTTCACCCCACAGACACTTGGGCTGGGCTGGGTGTGTGGTGTTTCACCCACAGACACTTTGGGCTGGCTGGGTGTGTGGTGTTTCACCCCACAGACACTTTGGGCCGGCTGGGTGTGTGGTGTTTCACCCCACAGACACTTTGGGCTGGCTGGGTGCTGCAGTTGGCACTGGAGACAAGTCCAGGCCTGCAGGAGCTCTGGTGGTGCTGGGATGGAGCTTCCCCCCATAACAGGGGCTGCTCCTCAGGTTTCCCTCTGTGGAGAAGCTTTAAGGCCATGGTGAAGGAAAGGAGTCGGTTGTGATGGAGGGTTTGGATCCAGAGCTTTATTCTGGCCCACAGGCCTCTGAATGCAGCACCAGCTCCCACAGAACTCCCTGACCCCGTGGTTGCTGCTCCTTTGAACCCCGGGCAGAGGGGCAGGAAGGGGTAGGGAGCCACCAAGCAGGGACAGGAGGGGAGGGACAAAGGGACAAAGGACACCTGGATGGCCCAATGCCCCCCGGGGGTAGAGGGCATCCTTTGGATCTGCCAATCACTCGATGCCTTCTGGAATTCCAGGACTGACAGACAATGCTGGGAGGGGGTCAGGGAGGGGAAAGGAGAGGTGATTGACACACCTGGCAGGGAATTATCAGGGGAGGGATCCGAAGTTCTGGGGTAAACCCTAAAATCACAACGCAACAAAGAGTGGAGCTGGAAAGACCTTGAGAGTAAAATCTCCTTGTACAACACCGTGGAGGTGGGGATTTGGAGTAGATGGAGCTGTGGATGATAAAAAGTGAGGGAACTTCATCAGGAACTGGAATGATGGGATGAGGGGGAATGGCTTCCTACTGCCAGACAGCAGGGTTGGAGGGAATACTGGGAATAAATTCTGCTGTAGGGCTGTGTGAGGTCCTGGGATGGAATTCCCGGAGGAGCTGTGGTTGTCCCATCCCTGGAAGTGTCCAAGGCCAGCTTGGAGCAACCTGGGATAGTGGAAGGTGTCCCTGCCCGGGTGGGACTGGATGAGTTTTTAAGACTTTTAAGGATTTGGTGATAAACATTCTGCTTCCCTGAGTTCTCTGTTGTTTTCTCACAGCTCAGGTTTCCTGACATTCACCAATCCCTGCTTGGGCTGGTGGCTGCATGCAGGTTCTTGTCCCTCCCTGAAATGCAGAGGTCAGGTTCAAACTGGGGTCAGGTCTCCTGAAAAAATGGGATTTTGTTCCTGGAGTTGCTCCGGTGCAGCTCCATGAATTGTTGGCATTCCCTGCTCCTCCCCTGCCCCAAACCCTCCCTGCTCCTGCATGGCCAGGAGTGACACCTCAGTTCTGCCCCACCCCTGGGAGTGTTCAGGGCCAGGCTGGACAGGGCTTGGAGTGGGCTGGGCTGGTGGAAAGTGTCCCTGCCCATGGGATGAGCAATCCAAACCATTCCATGACCTCTGCCACCCTGGGCTCATGGACAGATCCCAGCCATTCTCCACGGCCAGGGAGGGATCTGCAGGTCCTCAGGGGACACTCAGGGCTTGGACACCCAGCAGGAAGGAGGCTGGAGCTGCCCACGAGCTGCTGGAGCCATTCCCTGCTCCAGCTGCTTCCTCCAGCTGATTTCCCCCCATCAAACCCCAGGAGCTGAGGATCTCCACATCCCTGAGCGTGGCCTTTCCGACCGCCTGGCTCTGTTGACACAGCCCTGGGAGTCCAGTGAGGAAAAGGCATTTTTTCCCTGAGCTGAGGCTGCTGGAATTTGGAACAGAAAAGGCTCTTATGCTGCCCCAGCTCCAGGAGCATAAAGCCCCAGTGTGCAGAACAGGGCAGCCCTGTGTGCTCCCAGCCTTCCCAAACAGCCGGGGGCAACGGGAGCCGGGGGATGCCGGGGGTTCTTTTCCTGGAAACTGCTCCCAGCTCGGGCACCAAACGATCTCAGAGGATTTTTTTAGATTCTTTCTCCCCTTCCCTTCTCCCAAGTTTGGGGGTTTGGGCGTTGACGTTGTGTCATTCCCGTGAGTTTTGTAAATGACAAATGATTTGATTTGATGATGAGAGGAGAGGAAGTTTTATCAAGAACTGGAATGATGGGACAAGGGGGAATGGCTTCCCACTGCCAGAGGACAGAGTTAGATGGGATATTGAGAATAAATTCCCCACTGCTAGAGGACAGAGTTAGATGGGATATTGAGAATAAATTCCCCACTGCTAGAGGACAGAGTTAGATGGGATATTGAGAATAAATTCTTCCCTGGAACAGTGGTGAGGTCCTGGGATGAAATTCCCAGAGCAGCTGTGGCTGCCCCTGGATCCCTGGGAGTGCCCAAAACCAGGTTTAAACAACCTGGGATGGTGAGAGGTGTCCCTCTCCATGGCATGGGGTGGGACTGGATGGGATTCAAGGTTTTTAAGGATTTGGTGACAAAACTTCCCTGAGTCCCCTGTTCCAGCATCCCTTGATGGATGTGAGGTATTGCCCTGATCTTCCCTGGTGGGAGAATCCCCACTTCAGGCACCTAAATATTTCCCTAAGAGCCACTAAACCCCAAGGAATGTGTGAAATGCCATTTCCTGCCTTTTTTTTTTTTGCCCAGGAAACGTGGTACTGGCACGGGGACGTCAGCGCCGACGACGTGGTGATGAGCGGGGTGAAGTGCTCGGGGACAGAGATGTCCCTGTCCCACTGCCGGCACGACGGGGCCCACGTGTCCTGCCCCAGGGGAGGGGGACGCTTCGGGGCCGGCGTGTCCTGCTCCGAGAGTGAGTGACCCGGGATGTACCCCCCGGGCAAGGGGTGCGCAGGGGAACGGGGGGACCTGGGTGCGTCAAAGCAGCGCGGAATTGTAACTCCCTGAGAGCTTCTGGCTGTGGCTGCCCCATCCCTGAGAGTGTCCAAGGGCAGCTTGGAGAGAGCTGGGAATTGTGGAAGGTGTCCCTGCCCGTGGTGGGGTGGGGTGAGATCCATGGGATCCATGGGACGGATGGGATGGGATGGGATGGGATCCATGGAATAGATGGGATGGGATCCATGGGATGGGATATGGATTATGGATGGGATCTATGGATTTATGGGATGGGATCTATGGGATGGGATGGGATGGGATCCATGGGATGGGATGGGATGGGATGGGATGGGATGGGATGGGATGGGATGGGATCTATGGGATGGGATCTATGGGATCTATGGGCTGGGATGGGATGGGATGGGACAGGATCCATGGGACAGATGGGATGGGATCCATGGGATGGGATCTATGGGATTTATGGGATGGGATCTATGGGATGGGATGGGATCTATGGATGGGATGGGATCTATGGGATGGGATGGGATGGGATAGGATCTATGGGATGGGATCTATGCAATCTATGGGATGGGATCCATGGGATGGGATGGGATCTATGGGATGGGATCTATGGATGGGATCTATGGGATGGGATGGGATCCATGGGATGGGATCTATGGGATGGGATCTATGGGATGGGATGGGATCTGTGGGATCCATGGGATGGGATGGGATGGGAGGGATGGGATGGGATGGGATGGATGGGATGGGATGGGATTGGATGGGATGGGATGGGATGGGATGGTCAGTTGTTCCCCCCAGGCTTTTCCTACTCAAACTCAGAGTAGGATTAATTTGGATATTCAGGAAAAATTGTTCTTTTTGAGAGTGGTGAGGGAACTTCATCAGGAACTGGAATGAGGGATAAGGGGGAAATGGCTTCCTACTGCCAGACAGCAGCGTTGGAGGAATACTGGGAAAAATTCTGCTGTAGGGCTGTGTGAGGTCCTGGGATGGAATTCCCAGAGGAGCTGTGGTTGTCCCATCCCTGGAAGTGTCCAAGGCCAGCTTGGAGCAACCTGGGATAGTGGAAGGTGTCCCTGGCTGTGGCAGGGAGTGGAATGGGATGGGATCTAGGGTCCATATTCCCATATGGTGAATTGTTCTCCCCCAAGGTTTTCCTGCTCAAACTCAGAGTAGGATTAGATTGGCTATTCAGGAGAAATCCTTCCCTGGGAGGCTGGGGAGGGGCTGGAATGGATTCTCTATAGAAGCTGTGGCTGCTCCATGCCTGGAAGTGTCCGTGGCCAGGTTGGACAGGGCTTGGAACAACCTGGGATAGTGGGAGGTGTTGGGGCTGGAAGTGGCTGCTCCTTAAAATCCTTTCCCAGCCAAACCATTCCATGGCCCTCCAATTAGCAGAGTCTGATTAGTTTCCATGTCAGGTCATTCCATGGCCCTCTGATTAGCACTGAGTGAGCCTGAGGAGCTCAGTGGCAGGACCATCCTGCACCTCCAGCAGCACTTTCATATTGGAATATCACCAATATTATGGACAGGATGTGCCTTGGTTTGTCTGGCCCTTGGTGCTGAACTAAAAACAGCAGCAACTGTGGTGTTTCACCCCACAGACACTTTGGGCTGGCTGGTGTGTGGTGTTTCACCCCACAGACACTTTGGGGCGGCTGCTGGGTGTGTGGGTTTCACCCACAGACACTTTGGGCTGGCTGGGTGTGTGGTTGTTTCACCCCACAGACACTTTGGCTGGCTGGGTGTGGGTGTTTCACCCCACAGACACTTTGGGCTGGCGGGCTGTGTGGTGTTTCACCCCCACAGACACTTTGGGCTGGCTGGGTGTGTGGTGTTTCACCCCACAGACACTTTGGGCTGGCTGGGTGCTGCAGCTGGGCACTGGAGACAAGTCAGGCCTGCAGGAGCTCTGGTGGTGCTGGGATGAGCTTCCCCCCATAACAGGGGCTGCTCCTCAGGTTTCCCTCTGTGGAGAAGCTTTAAGGCCATGGTGAAGGAAAGGAGTCGGTTCTGATGGAGGCTTGGATCCAGAGCTTTATTCTGGCCCACAGGCCTCTGAATGCAGCAGCAGCTCCCACAGAACTCCCTGACCCCGTGGTTGCTGCTCCTTGAACCCCGGGCAGAGGGGCAGGGAAGGGGCAGGGAGCCACCAAGCAGGGACAGGAGGGGAGGGACAAAGGGACAAAGGACAAGGATGGCCCAATGCCCCCCGGGGGTAGAGGGCATCCTTTGAATCTGCAATCACTCGATGCCCTTCTGGAATGCCAGGATTGACAGACAGTGCTGGGAAGGGGAAGGAGAGGTGACTGACACACCTGGCAGGGAATTATGAGGGAGGGATCCAAGTCACACTGCAACACTTTTGGTGATTTTATTTTATTTAAACCACCCATTCCTCACTGCAGCCGCCCTGACCTGGTGCTGAACGCGGAGCTGGTGGAGCAGACGGCCTACCTGGAGGACGGGCCCATGTTCCTGCTGCAGTGTGCCCTGGAGGAGAACTGCCTGGCCAGCTCGGCCCACAACACCTCGCTGACCTCGGGCTACCGGCGCCTGCTGCGCTTCAGCTCCCAGATCCACAACAACGGCCAGTCCGACTTCCGGCCCAAGAACGGCCGCCACGCCTGGGTGTGGCACGACTGCCACCGGTGGGTGTCACAGCCCGGGCTCGCTGCCGCCCGCAGCCCCTCCTGCTGCCACGGGGAGGTCTTGTCCCACCTTTGTCCTGGTTTTGTCCCGGTTTTGTGCCAGTTTTGTCCTGGATTTGTGCCAGTTTTGTCCCAGCTTTGTCCTGGTTTTGTCCTGGTTTTGTGCCAGTTTTGTCCCAGCTTTGTCCTGGTTTTGTGCCAGTTTTGTCCTAGCTTTGTCCTGGTTTTGTCCTGGTTTTGTGCCAGTTTTGTCCAGTTTGTCCCAGTTTTATCCCAGCTTTGTCCCGGTTTTGTTACAATTTTTTCCTGGTTTTGTCCCAGTTTTGTCCCAGTTTTGTAGCAACTTTGTCCCAGTTTTGCCTCGGTTTTGTCTTGGTTTTGTCCCAGTTTTGTCCCGGTTTTGTCCCATTTTTGTCCCAGTTTTGTCCCGGTGTTGTCCCAGTTTTGTCCCAGTTTCATCCCAGTTTCGTCCCAGCTTTGTCCCAGCTTTGTCCCAGTTTTCTCCCATCTTTGTCTGGTTTTCACCCAGTTTTGTCCCAGTTTTGTCCTGGTTTTGTCCTGGTTTTGTCCCAGCTTTGTCCCAGTTTTGTCCGAGCTTTGTCCCAGTTTTGCCCCAGTTGTGTCCCAGTTTGCCCCTCAGTTTGGTGGTTGTAAGCAGCATTCCCTGGATTTTGGGAATTCTTTCTTCCTTCGGTTCTTTCTTCGTTCAGTTCCTGAGCAGTTCTGAGTTGGGCGCTGTCTGTGCCTCGCTCTGAGCTGAGCTTTGCAGACAGGCCCTGCTGGGTGCCAGTGCAGGGCTCCAGGGCTGCCATTGGGCATTCCCAGGTGCCATTTGTGGGGTTTTTGTAGGAATTCAGGCCAGGCCTCCAGTCTGTGCCCATGGGTGGGGTGGGGGGAATTGTCTGGGTCCAAAAACAGCCACTGGCACTGGGGAGGAGGGAAAGGAGAGGAATTATTTCTGTCTGAGCTGTGTGAAATGGAAAATGGGGGTTTGGAGGGACATTTTGGGGCACAGGGGAAGGGGTGGTTGTGGTGAACTAGAGATGGAGCAGCTCTGCTGGGAGGAAAGGCTGAGGGAACTGGGAATGTTCAGCCTGGGGAAGGGAGGGATCCAGGGAGAGCTCAGAGCCCCTTGCAGGGCCTGAAGGGACTCCAGGAGAGCTGGAGAGGGACTGGGGACAAGGATGGAGGGACAGGACACAGGGAATGGCTCCAGACTGGGAAAGGGGAGATTTGGGTGGGAGATTGGGCAGGAATTCCTGGCTGTGAGGATGGTGAGGGGCTGGGATGGAATTCCCAGGGAGCTGTGGCTGCCCCTGGATCCCTGGCAGTGCCCAAGGCCAGGCTGGAGCACCTGGGACAGTGAGAGCTGTGCCTGCCATGGCAGGGGTGGCTCTGGGTGGGATTTAATTCCCTTCCAACCCAAACCATTCCCTGATTTTCTGACACCTGGGAGCTGAGTTTGCACAGACAGGACATGGGAACTCTTCACCCACCACATACAGATTACCTGAGCAGTTTCTCACCTGGAAGAGGAACCAAAAATGCTGGAATTCTGCATTTTTTATGCATCTCAACACCACTAAAACTGTCAGCAGCTGGGAGGTGGTTTTGCATTTATTTTTGACAAAATTCATCCCATAAATGCATCATTTTTCAAGGAATTAAGACAGTTTTGGGGAAATTGAGGGGGGGAAGGGGAGCTGGAGGCCATCCAGGTGCTTTGCTGTGAAATGTGGACTGGTACAAGGTGGATTTTTTCCTAATTTGAGGTAAAAGGCAGTGAAATAATTCCATGCACAGCTCCTGTCCTGCTTAAAAAACTGGGAAAACACCAGAGTGGTAAAGTTTAAATCTTAGAGTTCTTTATAATCTTCCCAAAGAGCTGAGATGTGCAGGTAGCACTGAAAAAGGGGGAATTTGGAGCAATTTGGGACACGGTGGAAGGGAGGTGGGATGGGAAAGGGTGAGCAAGAGGCCAGGAGCCATCTGTGCTCCAAACTGGAACCAGTTTAGATGGACAGGGATGAACTCAATCCCTCTTCAGTCTTTCCAGTCTGTGAACAGCAGAGTGTAAACAGCCCAGGGAGTGACTCAGGCATAGCTCAGAAACTGAGTCAGGCTCGAGAAGCTCAAACTCGCATCAAATTCATTGATTTGAGCCAAATCTGCCTCAAATCAACAGCCTAGCCTTGGCCTTGGGCCTCTGCTCTGCCTCCTGCCCTGGGAGCTCCTGTTTGGATGTGGAAGTAGAATAAAAATGGGAAAGACCCCAAGCAGAGAGTGGAAAATGATTTCATTTTTCATTCTGGCAGATGGCAATTTCTGGGCTGTTTTGGTTTTTTTTTAGTGAGGGGAAACGCAGGAAAAATTTCTTCCCCTTCCCCTTTTGCTCATGCCCCATCTGTAAATCTGTGAGCAATGGTGGTGACTGGAAGTGTTTCAGCCTTGATTATTTTTACAGCTGGAAAGGAGTGGATTTATGCCCATTTTTCTTCTTTTTTTTTTTTCTTTTCCTTTTTTTTTTTTCTTTTTTTTCTTTTTTTTTTTTTTTTGTAATTCTTAAGCAACGTTCTGAGTTAGGCCCTGTCTGAGCCTCGCTTTGCAGCTGGCCCTGCTGGGTCTCAGTGCAGGGTTCCAGGGCTGGGATGGGCATTCCCAAAGCTGGGATGGGCATTCCCAAAGCTGGGATAGGCATTCCCATACCTGGGATACCCATTCCCACAGCTGGGATAGGCATTCCCAAAGCTGGGATGGCATTCCCACAGCTGGGATGGGCATTCCCAAAGCTGAGATAGGTGTTCCCAAAGCTGGGATGGCATTCCCAAAGCTGGGATGGGCATTCCCAAAGCTGGGTGGCATTCCCACAGCGGGGATAGGCATTCCCAAAGCTGGGATGGGCATTCCCACAGCTGGATAGGCATTCCCAAAGCCTGGGTGGGCATTCCCACAGCTGGGATGGGCATTCCCACAGCTGGGATGGGCATTCCCAAAGCTGGGATGGGCATTTCCAAAGCTGGGATGGGCATTCCCAAAGCTGGGATGGGCATTCCCAAAGCCAGAACAGACATTCCCAAAGCTGAGATAGGCATTCCCAAAGCTGGGATACACATTCCCAAAGCTGGGATGGGCATTGCCACAGCTGGGATAGGCATTCCCAAAGCTGGGATGGGCATTCCCAAAGCTGGGATACCCATTCCCAAAGCTGGGATAGGCATTCCCAAAGCTGGGATGCACATTCCCAAAGCCAGGACAGACATTCCCAAAGCTGAGATAGGCATTCCCACAGCTGGGATAGGCATTCCCAAAGCTGGGATACACATTCCCAAAGCTGGGATAGGCATTCCCAAAGCTGGGATACACATTCCCAAAGCTGGAATATACATTCCCATACCTGGGATACCCATTCCCATAGCTGGGATAGGCATTCCCAAAGTTGGGATGCACATTCCCAAAGCCAGGACAGACATTCCCAAAGCTGAGATAGGCATTCCCACAGCTGGGATAGGCATTCCCAATGCTGGAATACCCATTCCCAAAGCTGGGATGGGCATTCCCAAAGCTGGGATGGGCATTCCCAAAGCTGGGATAGGCATTCCCAAAGCTGGGATGGGCATTCCCACAGCTGGGATACACATTCCCAAAGCTGGGATAGGCATTCCCAAGGCTGGGATGGGCATTCCTAAAGCTGGGATGGGCATTCCCAAAGCTGGGATAGGCATTCCCAATGCTGGAATACACATTCCCAAAGCTGGGATACACATTTTTATACCTGTGATACCCGTTCCCAAAGCTGGGATAGGCATTCCCAAAGCCAGGACAGAATTCCCAAAGCTGGCATACCCATTCCCAAAGCTGGGATACACATTTTTATACCTGGGATACCCATTCCCAAAGCTGGGATAGGCATTCCCAAAGCCAGGACAGAATTCCCAAAGCTGGGATACCCATTGCCAAAGCTGGGGTGACACAGAGTGGTTTCAGGTCCCACTCCAGGTGTGTCCCTGCTCCCTCATGCCCTGGATTTGCTCCCAGTTCCAAGGCTGGGCTCAATTCCGAGGTGTTGCATCAGCACCGCCCACACTGCTGTGCCCAGCCCTGACCACGTGCAGTCCAGCTGGGCTAAAGCTCAGCTTAACTCTCTGCTGAGCCAGCAGTGGGGCTTAAAAACCTAATGTCCCCTGAGTCCAATGTCACCCAAACCCTGCTGGGTCCGGCTTTGCTAATCAGGGATTTAAACACGGACTCTGGGCTCTCTGCTGACTTTTGCTGGAATGTTCCCCGGGCTGGGCTGACACATCCCAGTTTAAAACCAGGAAGTGTCTCCCGGGTGAAAACCCAGCTCTGAGCAGGGTGAAAGAAGCTGTTCCAGCTGTTGCTTTTTGCTGATAAATTCACATTCTGCTGCTTAAAAGTAAATCATAAAAGCAGCCCAGGTCTTGGCACAGCCAGCTCTGTGTGTGGAATATTCCTGGGAAATGATGGGGCTGCTCCAAGGGATGATTTTTTTTTTGGTGGGATTTTTTTGCCCTTCCTGCCACTATAAAACATCGTGATCCCACAAAAGTTGGAGCAGGGACTTAATAAAGTCCCAGCCAGGTTGGACAGGGCTTGGGGCAACCTGGGATAGGGGGAGGTGTCTCTGCCATGGGCAGGGATGGAACAAAATGATC
>CM032374.1:1146625-1237659 GCA_019023105.1 Diglossa brunneiventris
GAGAAATCCTGTTCCCACGCTGAGGAGTGCACTTGGGATGATGAGCTGGAATTGGGAATGCAGGGATTCTGGGATTCCTGTTCCCAGAGAAATCCTGTTCCCACCCTGAGGAGTGCACCTGGGATGATGAGCTGGAATTGGGAATGCAGGGATTCCCAGGGCTCCCGGGATTCCTGTTCCCACCCCGAGGAACGCACCTGTAGTGATGGAGAGTGGCACTGAGGATGCAGGGATTTCTGGGATTCCTGTTCCAAGGGAAATCCTGTTCCCAGAAAAATCCTATTCCCACCCCGAGGAATGCCCCTGGCGCGATGGAACAGGAAATTGGGGATGCAGGGATTCCCGGGATTCCTGTTCCCAGAGAAATCCTGTTCCCACCCTGAGGAGTGCACCTGGGGCAATGGAGCTGGAATTGCAGGAATTCCCAGGATTCCCGGGATTCCTGTTCCAAGGGAAATCCTATTCCCACCCCGAGGAACGCACCTGGGGCTATGGAGCTGGAATTGAGGATGCAGGGATTCCTGGGATTCCTGTTCCCATCCCGGGGAATGCACTTGGGGCTATGGAGCTGGAATTGGGGCTGCAGGGATTCCCGGGATTCCTGTTCCAAGGGAAATCCTATTCCCAGCCCAAGGAATGCACTTGGGGCTATGGAGCTGGAATTGGGGCTGCAGGGATTCCCGGGATTCCTTTTCCAAGGGAAATCCTATTCCCACCCCGAGGAATGCCCCTGGCACAATGGAACAGGGAATTGGGGCTGCAGGGATTCCCGGGATTCCTATTCCCATCCCGGGGAATGCACTTGGGGCTATGGAACAGGGAATTGGGGCTGCAGGGATTCCCGGGATTCCTATTCCCAGCCCAGGAACGCACCTGGGGCGATGGAACGGGGAATTGGGGCTGCAGGGATTCCCGGGATTCCTGAGATTTCCCGGTTCCAAGCGGCTGAACACCAACGGTTCAGAGCCCCGGGGACAATCGGGACAATTGTCCCCCCTCCCGCCGCCGGGGATGTGGAGCGTTGCTGCCTCCCCGGGCACAAAGCGCTCCCGTCCCGTTCCAGACTTTCCCTTTGTTGTCTGGGTGCGGACGGGAGCAGGGAAGTGTCTGGGTCTGGGGTCTGGCTGAGCTCATCCATTGCTGGGGGGACTGGATGGGATTCAGAAGGGGAATTTTGGCTGGATTTGGCTCAGGAGACGAGCGGGCTCTGTTACACCTGGGGAAGTGCTGGAGAAGGAAAAACTCAGGATTAGGAGCTTCGGGAGGTCCATGAAAAGGAGGGAGAAGGATTTTAAATGGCCAGAGTGCCAGGACAAGGAGCAATGGTTTTAAACTGCCAGAGGGCAGGGGTAGGTGGGGTATGGAGAAGGAATTCCCAGAGCAGCTGTGGCTGCCCCTGGATCCCTGGCAGTGCCCAGGGATGGACACCCTGGGACAGTGGGAGGGGACCCTGCCCATGGCAGGGGTGGCACTGGGTGGGATTTAAATCCCTTCCAACCCAAACCATCCCAGGATTCCGTAACAATTCCATGTTTTTTCCTTGCCATCCCGAGCCTCTGTTCCCTTCAGGACCCAGGAGTGGAGCCCTGGAAAGGGCTGAGTCAGCAGCCACCAGGATCATGCCTGGAAGCCTTAAATTACACATTCCTGTGGGGATGGATCTCAGCTCCCAGCCTGGAGTATGGCACAGAGAACCAGGAGAGCTGGAGCATTTCCTGCCCTCTCCACTGCTCTGCTCGATGGGTTTTTAAATGCTCTGACTTGGATTCCTTTGAATGGAGAGACCAAAATATTGCCCTGACGTCAGGGATAAATCTGGAGGTCGTTAGAGGCCGTGAGGGGGAGCACTGAGCCTGAACGGAAGGAAAGTCCAGCCCAAACCAAACCTCCTGCAAAGTTAAGCCTGGATTAGTCTCAGGCAGTTCAGCACGTGCAGCTCCCCCAGACTGGAGGGGAGAAGGTGTCCGAGTGTCGCTGCCAGCGGCAGAGCGTGGTTTTGCTGGAATATTTTCCATGTTCAGTTGTGTTCTTGTGGTTTCTGGGTGCCCCCATAATGTGTGGGTGCAGCTGGTGCTGCCCGTGCCCTTAAATGTTGTTTGGGTGAGGCTGTGGCTGAGCCGTCCCTGCTGCATCAAGGGCAGGGAGAGTTCTGGATATCAGAGCCCTGAAATGTCTTGGAGCTGAGCAGGGAGATTTCAGGAGGAAATAAATCCAGGATTCTGTGGAGTGAAGGAGCTGCTGGGCAATTTTTCTGTTCTCAATCCTCCAAACCAGTCCTGGCCTCGAATCCCAGTGAAAAAGGACCTGGATGCTGGGGATCAGAGCCATGGAATGGGTTGGGTGGGAAGGGACTTTAAATCCCGTAAAATCCCATCTCCTCCCACCCCCTTCCAGCACCCCTGGGTGCTCCAAGCCCCATCCAGCCTGGCCTTGGCCATTTCCAGGGATGGGGCAAGCCCAGCCTGAGCTCTGCCGTGCCAGAATTCCAATTTTCCCTCCTGTCCCCTCGGATAGACAAAAGCTGAGAGTCCATTCCAGTGCTGAGGCCCTGGGAGCTTTCCCTGGATTCTGCTGAGTTCCTCAGGTTTCCTCCTTGGAGCTGGGCTGCCGTTTTTGTGGGAATCCCAAACTGTGGCTGTGGAATCCCTCTGGATTCTGCTCTTCCTGGCTTAATCTGAGGAAATTTTCTTGAGCCCCTCAATGAACAGGGGCTGAGGGTTTATTCTGGGGGACACAGGACCTGTGGAGGTTTTGTCTCCTGGTGTTTGGGATTGGAGGGAGCTCAGGGTGCTGCTGCTGTCCCAGTCTTGTGCAGAATTCCCCCTGGATTTTTGCATGTGGAATGGGATTTCTGAGTGGTTTTCCAGTGCCTTCCCCTCGAGGAACCCCCACCCTGATCCCACAGCAAAGAAGGGACACGGTGCTGCTCCACCTGAGTGCCCCGAGCCATTTTTCCTAGAGATGGGTAGGGAATGTGTTCCTACAATCTCGGTGGAATTCCTTTTTTCCCAGCCAGAATTCCCTCTGTGGCACTTTATCCTCTCTCACCAGGATTTCTCCAGCTCCGTGAGAGTTTTCTCCTTTTTCCGTGCAGGATTTGGGTGATCCTCGTGGGTCAGGACACTGATGATCCCAAATCCCTGAATCCCTGGGGAACAGCAGCAAACCCATTTTGGGCTGCAGGGCAGCCCGGCTCAGCCAGGCTTTGCCCGGAGTGAAAATTCCACCTCCTGGATGTGCTCTAATCCCAATTAGTGTCTCCCAGGCTAATCTTGGTCCCAATTAAAGCCCCCTGGAGCTGTGCCGTGACCTTCCCCTCCCTCGCAGCTGCTCCCGAGGTCTCTCAGGGCCGGGATTCTTGGAAAGGCTCTGGCACCTGGCAGGGCTCGGCTCATTAACACCTCCGCAGGCCGGGAGCCATCCGCAGCCTCCTCCGCACGCTTTCCCCAAATCCTTGTGTCTTTTGGCTCCAGTCCTCGTGAAACGGCTGCAGAGCTTGGGTTTGAGCAGGGGAAGGACTGGCAAGGGGAGTTCACAGCTTGGAGTTGTTCCCCGATCCTGAGGGACCCCCGAAAGCGGGGCTGACGCGGGTTCCTGTTTGCCTTGGCACGGGGCAGGCTCCGGGCTCTTTGCTGAGCCTTTTCTCCTCTCAAATATTCGGGTTTAGTTGACATTTCCTCTCAAATATTCGGGTTTAGCTAACATTCTCCTCTCACATATTCGGGTTAGTTACTTCTCGTCTCAAATATTCGGTTTAGTTGACATCTCCTCACATATTCGGGTTTGGTTGAATTTCCTCTCACATATTCGGGTTTGGTGACATTCTCCTCTCACATATTCGGGTTTAGTTAACATTCTCCTCTCAATGTTCGGGTTTAAACATTTTCCTCTCAAATATTCGGGTTTAGTTGACATTTTCCTCTCAAATATTCAGGTTTAGTTGACATTCTCCTCTCACATATTCAGGTTTAGTTAACATTCTCCTCTCACATATTCAGGTTTAGTTGACATTCTCCTCTCAAATATTCAGGTTTAGTTAACATTCTCCTCTCAAATATTCAGGTTTAGTTGACATTCTCCTCTCAAATATTCAGGTTTAGTTAACATTCTCCTCTCACATATTCGGGTTTAGTTGACATTGAGCTTTCTGGAGGCTCAGAAATAAACCAAACCTGACCCAGAGGGGAATTTGTTCATGTTCTGGTCAAGATGCTGAAGTGCTCCTCTATCTCTGACAGCTGCAGGGTTTGACTGGGAGGTTGCTCCACTCTTTATCTTCCTTTTCCTTCCCAAATTTCCCTCACGTGGCTGCAGGACCATCCAGCTGCTCCCAGAAATAGAAATACAAATATTTATAAACAGAGCCTGCGTTCTCAGTGTGGGGACAGCCCTGGGAAAGCTTTAACGACACTTTAGAAACCCAAATAATGATCCTTTCTAAACCCAAATAATGATCCTTTAGAAACCCAAATAATGATCCTTTCTAAACCCAAATAATGATCCTTTCCTAACCCAGCTGGGAATTTGGGGATAAATCAGCCTCCTCAGCTGAATTTTTCGGCAGAGCTTCTGCAGCCCAATTTCGTTTTTGAGGAGGGTTTGCTGAGGGTTTAAAAATGCTTTTAAAATGCTTTAAAAATGCTTTAAAAAGCAAGGAACAGCAGCCACTGAGGGTGGAGCTGATCAAACCAGATGTCTGGGGACAGAGCAGATCAAGACAGATGTTTAGGGGTGGAGCAGATCAATACAGATGCTGTTTAGGGGTGGAGCAGATCAAACCAGATGTTTGGGAATGGAGCAGATCAAGACAGTTGTTGTTGAGGGATGGAACAAATCAAGACAGATGTTTGGGGATGGAAGAGATAAACACAGATATTTAAGGATTGAGCAGATCCAGACAGATGTGTAGGGGTGGAGCAGATCAATGCAGATGTTTGGGGATGGCACAGATCAGCACAGATGTTGAGGGATGGAACAAACCAAGACAGATGTTTAGGGATGGAGTAGATCAATACAGATGTTGTTTAGGGATGGAGCAGATCAAACCAGATGTTTAAAAATGAAACCTGAAGCCCAGATCTTCCTGCCGAGCTCCAGGCTCTGCTGAGGTGAAACTCCTCCCCTCTGGAGTTTGGACTGACAATTCCCACCCATCCTTCCCTGCCAAGGTCCATGAGGAATTCTGGAATTTTCTCCCCATCCAGGAGCATCTCCCAGCCCCTGTTTGTCCCCTGGGCTGAACCCACCCTGTGTCCATCCAGACATCTCCAGGGGTTTTGTTCAGAGCCCGGTGCTGCTGGGCTTGGGGTCAGGGCTGGTGGCTGGGACCAGTCCAGGAACTGGAGCTCCTGGATCCCTCTGGAGCTCCTGGATCCCTCTGGAGCTCCTGGATCTGGGATCCTGGATGCTCTGAGCTCCTGGATCCTCTGGAGCTCCTGGATCCAGGATTCTGGGTAATCTGGAGCTCCTGGATCCCTCTGGATCTCTGGATCTGGATCTGGATCGCTCTGGAGCTCCTGGATCGCTCTGGAGCTCCTGGATCTGGGATCCTGATCGCTCTGGAGCTCTGGATCCTCTGGATCTCCTGGATCTGGGATCCTGGATCCCTCTGGATCTCCTGGATCCCTCTGGATCTCCTGGATCTGGGATTCTGGATCCCTCTGGATCTCCTGGATCTGCTCTGGATCTCCTGGATCCAGAATAGGGATTCTGGATCACCTGGATCTGGGATCCTGGATCCCTCTGGAGCTCCTGGATCCAGAATTCTGAATCACTCTGGAACTCCTGGATCCTTCTGGAGCTCCTGGATCTGGGATCCTCTGATCCTGCCCTGCCACCTCATTCCTGTTGGAAAATCCCCTCTCCTCGCTGCCAGAGGGAGCAGCAGCTGCATTTCCCTCCTCCCATCCCCTCCAGCCCTCCCCAGGCTGGGGCAGGACCTGATTTTATTCCTCTTCTCAGCCTCACCTCCTGACCTAGAAAAAATTGGCTCCTGGAAACCCAATGTTTGTTTTCCAGGATTTTTTTCCCCCTCATTTTCCCACCCCATCGTGATTTATGAGATCTGTTGTAAAACCTCCTCTGGCTTTTCCTGTTTCCCCTCCAATCCTGGGCTCTAATCCCCGAGCTTCTGTTTCATTTCTCCCTTCCTTGGCAAAATCCTTTTCATTCCAGCAGGAATCTCCTGAGCCCCATCCCTGCTTAACCCACAGGGAAACTGAGGCACGGTCCTGGAAATGACCTGGAATTCTGATCCAGGTCCTCCTCAGCTTTAAAGGCTGCTCATGGATTTTGTGTCTTTATGTGAGGATGTGATTTTTCTGGGAATTTTTTTTTTTTTTTTTTAGGGATAGACCAGATTTAGCTGAGATTTCAGAGAGTTTTAGTTCCTAGACATCTCCCTTGGAGCCAAATCCTCCCTCCCCTCCGGTGGCTGCCAGGAGCCAGCGGAGCTCCGAAGGTCTGGGGAGGTTTTTCCCTCTGAGCTCCGGCATTGCTTCACTTGGGAATGATGGAATCCTCATCCCCACGTGTCTGCTTGACCACTCCACGTGCCTGGGCGTCAGTGGGGAGCAGGAAAAGGACAGGATTTCACAGGGTTCCATTCCTGGATGAAATTTCTCTCATGAATCACGAGAAGTTGTCTGTTCCCACCTTCAATTGTGCTCGTGGAGCGCTTGGATGCCAACAAATCCCCATCCAGACTTACAACCAAAACCTGGAGACATTTTCCACTATTCCAAGGTCATCCAAGGCTTCTGCCAAGTGTCTGGTGATGTTTTGAGTTTCTACAGATGGAACCAGACGTGCAGGAATAGAAATAAATCTTTTATCCCACTGGGAACCCAGAGTTTGGGACAAATCCCTCACTGCTGGCCACGAGATTTCCTCACCCTCCTGGTGTTCCACTGCTGATGGGTTTGGGTTCGTGATGGGGAGAAAAAAGGGTTCAGTTCTGTCCTGCAGGATTTGGGTGGAGTTTTCCTGCTGGATTTCTGGAGGAAAACAGGAAAATCATTTGCTACACCTCCCAACATAGAGAATTTTACCTGGGGAAAATGGATTTTTGTGGGTGAAATCATGTGGCAAGTTGATCTAAACTTATAAATGGGGAGGTTTCAGTTTGTTTGTCCACCCCACAAGAAATAATTGATCTGACTTTGGTTTTTACAGGTGGCATTGGAGGTAATCCCAATTTCCAAGATAATAATGGAAATAATAATGAATAATATAAATTATAGTGAATAATAAATATATAATAAACATTATAACAATAAATATAAAATAATAAAAATAAAATAAGAATTAATAAGCAATAAAAGAAAAATAATATAGAAATAAATAATGATGAAATAATATAAATTATATAATTATATAAATCATATCAATTTTGTATCATTACAAACTTTAATTAAAACCTGATTTTCCTCCAGGACAGCCCTGCCTGCACTGCCTGGCTCTGCCTCTGAGGACTGTGAGCACTGAAAATGGGAAGATCCCAAGCTTTTCCCTCCAACCACTGCCTGCTGCTGCTGCTGCTGCTGGCCGGGCTGGGCTGTGCCCAGTACGAGCCCTGGCCGTACCTGCCCGGCTACCCCGAGCCGGCCCCCGCGGTGTTCCAGCCGCCCCAGAGAGCCCCAAACGTGCCCAAAATCCAGCTGAGGCTGGCGGGGCAGAAGAGGAAGCACAACGAGGGCAGGGTGGAGGTGTTCTACAGCGGAGAGTGGGGCACCGTGTGCGACGACGACTTCTCCATCCACGCTGCCCACGTGGTGTGCCGGGAGCTGGGCTACGTGGAGGCCGTGTCCTGGCTGCCCAGCTCCAAGTATGGCAAAGGAGAAGGTGAGGAGATCTTGGAGCACTGTGGGGATGTTTCCAGCTCCCAGTAATCCCTAATTTCAGTTTAATTGATGGTTTTGGGTGTTTCTCTCTCGTGCTGGAGCTGGGCTACCTGGAAGCCATGTTCTGGCTGCCCAGCTCCAAGTACAGCAAAGGAGAAGCTGAGGGTGTCTTGGAGCAGTGTGGGGGATGTTTCCAGCTCCCAGTAATCCCTGATTTCAGTCTCATTGATGGTTTTGGGGTGTTTCCTCTCTTGGAGGCCATGTCCTGGCTGCCCAGCTCCAAGTACGGCAAAGGAGAAGGTGAGGAGATCTTGGAGCAGTGTGAGGAATGTTTAGCTAAAAATGATTTCATTTTAAGGTTTTTGGGTGTTTCTCTCTCATGCCGGACAGCTGGGATGCAGGCCGGGTCCTGGCTGCCCAGCTCCAAGTATGGAAAAGGAGAGGTGAGGAGGTCTTGGAGCATTGGGGGATGTTTCCAGCTCCCAGTAATCCCTGATTTCAGTTTAATTGGTGCTTTGGGTGTTTCTCTCTCGTGCTGGAGCTGGGCTACGTGCAGGCGGTGTCCTGGCTGCCCAGCTCCAAGTACGGGAAAGGAGAAGGTGAGGAGATCTTGGAGCACTGTGGGGGATGTTTCCAGCTCCCAATAATCCCTGATTTTTGGTATTGATCATCATGATCAGTTCATTGATGGTTTTGAGTGTGGTTTCTCGAGCTCTGCTCTGTGAGGTTAAACTGATGGAAAGCATCCAAAGGCTGGACACAGGATGAGAAAGGGGAGCAGCTGAAGACCTTGATGGGTCCCAGGCATTGGGATGTTTCCAGCTCCCAGTAATCCCTGATTTCAGTCGTACTGATGTTTGGGTGTTTCTCTCTCATTGATGGGTTTTGAGTGTTGGTGCCTCAGCTCAGGTACAGCAAAGGAGAAGGTGAGGATTGGAAGCACTGTGGGGGATGCAGCTCCAGCAATCCCTGATTCAGTCTCAGTGATGGTTTTGGGGGTCTCTCGTGCTGGAGCTGGGACCTGGAAGCCTGTCCTGGCTGCAGCTCCAAGTATGGGAAAGGGAATTGAGGAGGTCTTGGAGCACTGTGGGGAATGTTTCCAGCTCCCAGCAATCCCTGATTTTGGTCTCATTGATGGTTTTGGGGTGTTTCCTCTCTTGGAGGCTGTGTCCTGGCTGCCCAGCTCCAAGTACAGCAAAGGAGAAGGTGAGGGCATCTTGGAGCACTGTGGGGAATGTTTCCAGCTCCCAGTAATCCCTGATTTTTGGTATTGATCATCAATGATGAGTCTCATTGATGGTTTTGAGTGTTGGTTTCTCGAGCTCTGCTCTGTGAGGTTAAAATGATGGAAAGCATCCAAAGGATGGACACAGGGATGAGGAAGGGTCTGGAGCAGCTGAAAGACCTTGGACTGGGATCCCAGGGCATGGGATTGTTTTTCCAGCTCCAGTAATCCTGATTTCAGTCTCATTGATGGTTTTGGGTGTTTCTCTCTCGTGCTGGAGCTGGGCTATGAAGCCGCTGTGTCCTGGCTGCCCAGCTCCAAGTATGGAAAAGGAGAAGGTGAGGGCATCTTGGAGCATGTGAGGAATTTTTCCAGCTCTCAATAATCCCTGATTTCAGTCTAATTGATGGTTTTGGGGTGTTTCCTCTCTTGGAGGCCGTGTCCTGGCTGCCCAGCTCCAAGTACGGGAAAGGAGAAGGTGAGGGATCTTGAAGCAGTGTGGGGAATGTTTCCAGCTCCCAGTAATCCCTGATTTTTCGTATTGATCATCAATGATCCATCTCATTGATGGTTTTGAGTGTTGGTTTCTCGAGCTCTGCTCTGTGAGGTTAAAATGATGGAAAGCATCCAAAGGATGGAACACAGGGATGAGGAAGGTCTGGAGCAGCTCAAGAACCTTGGATTGGGATCCCAGGGCATTGGGATTGTTTTTCCAGCTCCCAGTAATCCCTGATTTCAGTCTCACTGATGGTTTTGGGTGTTTCTCTCTCGTGCTGGAGCTGGGCTACGTGCAGGCCGTGTCCTGGCTGCCCAGCTCCAGGTACGGCAAAGGAGAAGGTGAGGGGGTCTTGGAGCACTGTGGGGAATGTTTCCAGCTCCCAGTAATCCCTGATTTTTCGTATTGATCATCAATGATCAGTCTCATTGATGGTTTTGAGCGCTGGTTTCTCAGCTCTGCTCTGTGAGGTAAAAATGTGTTAAGGTGTTAGAAAGCATCCAAGAGGATGGACACAGGGATGAGGAAAGGGCTGGAGCATGAAGCACTTGGATTGGGATCCCAGGGCATTGGGAGGGCCTTTCCATCTCCCAGTAATCCCTGATTTCAGTCTCACTGATGGTTTGGGTGTTTCTCTCTCGTGCAGGGAGCTGGGCTACCTGGAGGCCGTGTCCTGGCTGCCCAGCTCCAAGTATGGAAAAGGAGAAGGTGAGGGGGTCTTGGAAATGGGAGAGGGACTTTCCATCTCCCAATAATCCCTGATTTCATTTTAATTGATGGTTTTGACTATTGGTTTTTTGGACTGTGCTCTATGAGGTGAAAAATGTGTTCAAGTGTTAGAAAGCATCCAAAGGATGGACACAGGCATGGGAAGAGCAGTTGAGGGCACTTGGATTGGGATCCCAGGGAATTGGAAGGGCCTTTCCATCTCCCAAGAATCCCTAATTTCAGTTTAATTGACAAGTTTGGGGTGTTTCATGCTGTGCTGAGTGGATTTGGGATCTGAGAGGTAAAAAAAGGTGTGAAATTATTGGAAGCATCCAAAGGATGGACACGGGGATGGGGAAGGGTCTGGAGCAGCTGAGGGCGCTCGGAAAAGAGGAGACCGAGGGGAGAATTTGGGGATCTGCTCCTGCCCAGGGGCACCTCTGATTGTTCCCTGAGAGAATCCAGGCAAAGCTGGAGCTGTGCCAGGGGAATTTAGGTTGGATTTTAGGGAAAAGTTCTGTGTCATGGTCTGGTCTGGGCCTCCAAAGGGGTCTGAACATTTCATATCCTATGGGAATGATTATATGGAATAACAACCATTGGGTATATGGGAATAACAACCATTGGGTATATGGGAATAACAACCATTGGGTTATATGGGAATAAACTACTGGGTATATGGGAATAATTACTGGGGTATATGGGAATAACAACCATTGGGTTATATGGGAATAACAACCATGGGTTATATGGGAATAACTACTGGGTTATATGGGAATAATTACTGGGTTATATGGGAATAACTACTGGGTTATATGGGAATAACAACCATTGGGTTATATGGGAATAGCAACCATTGGGTTATATGGGAATAATTACTGGGTTATATGGGAATAACAACCATTGGGTTATATGGGAATAACTACTGGGTTATATGGGAATAATTACTGGGTTATATGGGAATAGCAACTATTGGGTTATATGGGAATAACAACCATTGGGTTATATGGGAATAATTACTGGGTTATATGGGAATAACTACTGGGTTATATGGAATAACAACCATTGGGTTATATGGGAATAACCATGGGTAATGGGAATAACAACCATTGGGTTATATGGGAATAACTACTGGGTTATATGGAATAACTACTGGGTTATATGGGAATAACAACCATTGGGTTATATGGGAATAACTACTGGGTTATATGGGAGTAACAACCATTGGGTTATATGGGAATAGCAACTATTGGGTTGTCTGGGAATAACAATTATTGGGTTCTATGGGAATAACAATTATGTGGGAATAACCATTTTGGGTGCCTCAGGCTGCTCCTGGGGGGGGAAAATCTTCAGGCTCATCCCAGATTTTATCTACTAGAATCATGGAATGGTTTGGGTTGGAAAGGAGCTTAAAATCATCAAATTCCCCCCCTGCCATGGTCACCTCCCACTGTCCTCAGTGCTCCAGCCTGGCCTCGGGCACTTCCAGGCTCCAGGGGCAGCACCAGCTCCTCCGGGAATTCCATCCCAGCCCCTCCAAGGGAGGAATTTCTTCCCAAAATCCCATCTAAATTTCCCTCCTTCACCTTAACACTCCCCTTGTCCTGGGAATGCGTTTTCCACGTTCTTTCTCGCCCTCTGAACCTTGCACCTGGTGGAAATGTGGAAAATCCCACCTGAATCCCAAATATCTGCTGGGCAAACCCTTGGGAAGGAGAGTGTTTGTTTGTGACAGCCAGGAATTCCTGAAATCACCAAATTTGAAAGGGAAAACTCAGAAATAATCCAGGAATAACAACAGATCTGTGTCATAACGGACACCCCAAGGGATTGCTCGGGATTTATTGGGATTTGTGACTGAATCTTGTCCTGCTGAGGATTTTTCCTGCCCTCCCTGGAGCCTGCTGGATCCCACAGGATAAAATTCTACTCAGGAGGGCCACAGGTGCTGTTTGGGTGGATTTGAGCACTTTTTGAGTGCTCACACCTATAAATGTCCCATAAAAGAGTGAGTGGGCCTGAGGGAAATTACAAACCTGGAATGTGCTCCCAAAGTTGTGGATTTTGGCTCCAGAGGCAGAGCAGGAGATTTCCAAGCGAGGAAGAGGCCGTGACATTGGAAAACAAACCGGGCTGGCCACAGGGTCACACGGGAAGGAGAATTCCCAGGGAAATCCCAAATCCAGGGTCTGGGGGGCTCTTCCCATTCTGGTTCTGAGGGGCCTGATTTCTGTATTAATTTATTAAATATTTTCAATAAATTTTAATGCATTAATTTAATATATTATTTATACCATAATTAAATTCCAATTTATTATTAATTTAACATAACATAATATTACTTTTAATTAATTAATTTTATTTATTATTTATTAATTTAATATTGATTAAATGTATTAATTTAATATTCCCATATGAATAAAGGATGGAAAAGCCATTGGGTCAGAGCTTTTCCCAACTTGACAACTGTCCTTTGGTCTTAAAATTTAAATAAATTAATTATTTAAAAGTTAAAATTTGAAGTTAATTAATTCAGTTAAAGGATAATACTTTTTATTCTGGCATTTAATGAGGATTCTTATGGTGCAGCATTTTGCCAAGGTGGAGCACGCTGAAATGTACACTCACAACAGATCATGGATAGAATTTTACAGTTTTGCAAATTAGGATATTTAACAAAAATATCTTAATAAGAGACTAGAATGAATAGCCTGATATTATTTTATTTCAATTTTAAAATGTATTTCATTTTTACTGTATTTTTATTGTCTTGGATGGGCTTAATCTTAGTTTATAGGATGTATTTTAGAGAGGACTTTGTGCACTGCTTGAGGTGCTGCTTTATTCACTTGATTTTCACACGGTACTGAGAATTTCCATCACTGATTGCAGCTGTTCCCAGATGATAAAGGTCAGGATCCATGGGCAGAGCTTTTTCAATCAATCCTGAGGTGCCGCTTATTCCTTGATTTGCACAAAGAGTGAGACCCAGCTGCTTCCCTGGAATCCAGGTTCAGGGAATCCAGCTCAGATTCCTCCTCTTGGAATCTCGGTTATGGTTCTTCCCATTCCTTGGAAAATTTGGCTGGACAACGTGCACTGCTTGAGGTGCTGCTTTATTCACCTTGTTTTCACACTTGATTTTTCACGCCGAGAATTTTCATCACTGATCCCTGGGCAGCACAGGCTGGAGGTGGATTTTTATTCCCAAATGGATAAAGTCATGGAAAAGCCATGGGCCAGAGCTTTTCCCAATCCATCAATCCTTGAGGTGCTGCTTCACACCAAGATTTCACTTGATTCACACCGAGTGTGAGACCCAGCACTTCCCTGGAATCCAGGTTCAGGGAATCCAGCTCAGGTTCCTCCTTGGAATCTCAGCTGTGGTTTCCATCCATTCCAGGGAAAATCTGGCTGGACAACGTGCACTGCTTGAGGTGCTGCTTTATTCACCTTGATTTTCACACCTCGATCTTTTTCACTGAGAATTTCATCACTGATCCCAGGGCAGCACAGACTGGAGGTGGATTTTTATTCCCAAATGGATAAAGTCAGGAAAATCCATGGGCCAGAGCTTTTCCAATCAATCTATCTTTGAGGTGCCGCTTTATTTTCACACCAAGAGTTCACATCTTGATTTTCACACCGAGAGTGAGACCAGCTCTTCCCTGCCTTCCAGGAAGATTCCTTGGAATCCAGGTTCAGGGAATCCAGGCCATTCCTCCTTTTGGAATCTCAGTTGTGGTTCCATCCTTTTAGGGAAAATCTGGCTGGACAACATGCACTGCTTGAAGTGCTGCTTTATTTACCTTTATTTTCACACCTTGATCTTTCCCACTGAGAATTTCCATCACTGATTCCCAGGGCAGCACAGACTCGAGGTGGATTTTTATTCCCAAATGGATAAAGGTCAGGAAAATCCATGGGCCAGAGCTTTTCCCAATCCATCAATCCTTGAGGTGCCACTTTACTTTCACACCAAGAGTGAGAACCAAGCACTTCCCTGGACTCCAGGTTCAGGGAATCCAGCCCAGATCCCTCCTTTTGGGATCTCAGCTGTGTTTTCCTCCTTTTGCAGGGAAAATTTGGCTGGACAACGTGCACTGCTTGAGGTGCTGCTTTATTCACCCTCAGTTTTACAGAGAGCAAGGCCCAGCTGCTTCCCTGGAGTCCAGGTTCAGGGAATCCAGTCCAGATTCCTCCTTTTGGAATCTCAGTTGTGTTTTCATCCTTTTCCAGGAAAAATCTGACTGTTTGAAAATCACGCACTGCTTGAGGTGCTGCTTTACTCACCTTGATTGTCACACCTCGGTTTTTCACACTGAGAATTTTCATCACTGTTCCCTGTGATGGATCTGGTCACTGTGCTGGAGCAACATGGGCTGGAGGTGGATTTTTATTCCCAAATGGATAAAGGACAGGAAAATCCATGGGCCAGATCCTTTCCCAATCAAAATCCTTGAGGTGCTGCTTTATTTTTACACCAAGATTTCACATCTTGATTTTCACGCCGAGGGTGAGAACCAAGCACTTCCCTGGAGTCCAGGTTCAGGGAATCCAGCCCAGATTCCTCCTGTTGGAATCTCAGCTGTGTTTTCCTCCTTTTGCAGGGAAGATCTGGCTGGACAACGTGCACTGCTTGAAGTGCCATTTTATTCACTTTTATTTTCACACTTTGATCTTTCCCCCTGAGAATTTTCATCGCTGATCCCTGGAGCAGCACAGGCTGGAGGTGGATTTTTATTCCCAGATGGATAAAGGTCAGGAAAATCCATGGGCCAGAGCTTTTCCCAATCCATCAATCCTTGAGGTGCTGCTTTATTTTTACGCCAAGATTTCAGATCTTGATTTTCACGCCGAGGGTGAGAACCAAGCACTTCCCTGGAGTCCAGGTTCAGGGAATCCAGCCCAGATTCCTCCTCTTGGAATCTCAGTTGTGTTTCCATCCCTTTCCAGGGAAAATCTGGCTGCACAGTATGCCCTGCTTGAGGTGCTGCTTTATTCACCTTTATTTTCTCACTTTGATCTTTCCCACTGAGAATTTCCATCACTGATCCCTGGAGCAGCACAGACTGGAGGTGGATTTTTATTCCCAAATGGATAAAGGTCAGGAAAATCCATGGGCCAGAGCTTTTCCCAATCAAAATCCTTGAGGTCCTGCTTTATTTTCACACCAAGATTTCACATCTTGATTTTCACGCTGAGAGTGAGAACCAAGCACTTTCCTGGAATCCAGGCTCAGGGAATCCAGCCCAGATTCCTCCTTTTGGGATCTCAGCTGTGTTTTCCTCCTTTTGCAGGGAAGATCTGGCTGGACAACGTGCACTGCACGGGCAGGGAGAGCAGCCTGGCCGCCTGCGGCTCCAACGGCTGGGGCGTGAGCGACTGCAAACACACCGAGGACGTGGGCGTGGTGTGCAGCGAGAAGAGGATCCCAGGCTTCAAGTTTGACAACTCCCTGATAACCAAATTGAGGTAATTGGGGTGAAAATTATGATCCAGAGTGTCCCGAGGTTGGAAGTGGTGGAAATTGTTAATTTATCACGTGTTTATCCTTCATGTTTGTTCATGTTATCGATTTATCCCATGTTATCACATATTATTCATATTATCAATTTATCACATATTTATTCCCATTATCAAACTTATCCCATATTATTCACCTTGCAAATTTATCCTACATTTATTCACCTTATCAACTTATCCCATATTTATTCACATCATCAATTTATCCCATATTTATCCCAGCTATTTATTCACATGATCAATTTATCCCATATTTTTCCCATCCATTCCAAAGTTATCTCATTTTTATCCCATCTATTTATTCACATGATCAATTTATCCCATATTTATCCCATATATTTATTCCCATTATCTATTTATCCCACATTATCAATTTATCCCATATTTATTCCACCTATTTATTCACCTTATCAATTTATCCCATATTTATTCCACCTATTTATTCACCTTATCAATTTATCCCATATTTATTCCTATTATCAATTTATCTCATGTTTATCCCACCTATTTATCCCACATTTATCCCCCATTATGAATTTATCTCATGTTTATCCCATATTCATTCACATGATCAATTTATCCCATATTGATCCCATCTCTGGGGTTAAAACTTGGCTGCTCCTGCCTGGGCTGGAGAGACAAAATTCAGGTTCCAATTTCAGAAAGTCAGATTAACAATAACTTTTTATTATTCTGATTCCTCAATCAATTTTCCAAAATTGAAACCTGTTCTTTTCATGTTTCAAAGGATGAATTTAGAGACAAAATGTGCCCTTGATTAATCAAATTGAGGTAAATGGGGTAAAAACTCTGATTCAGAGCATCCTGTGGACTGGGATGGCTGGGACTGACATAAATTATCAAATTATCCCATGTTTATCCCCCATATTATTTATCCACATTATCAGATAAATAATAAGAATTTGAAACAATCAAAGATTATTTATTTTTTTTACTATAAATTATTCCAGTTCCTCAAACAATTTTTCAAAATTGAAACCTGTTCTGTTAATATTTCAAAGAATGAATTTAAAGAGACAAAACCTGTGTTGTACTCACAGAACTTCCAGATTTTTTTAGTTCTAATGGACAAAAATCCTGAATTTTCTCTCCTCTTTTAACACTGGGACCAGTTTGGAGCTCTCTGGGCTAATGGGGGCAGTGGGAAGGGTTGGATTTGGGGTGGAATAATTCCTACAGCCATGTTGGATTTCAAGGGAAGATATGAAGATATTTTTGGTTTGTTTGGATGAGCAATGATGAAAAAGCCATGATAAAAATACGGGAATATTTGTGGGAATGTGGAATTAGGGCTGGAAGTGAGGAAGTTGTGGGGAAGGTTCTGGGTTCTCGCTGGGAGGTTGAGGGGGAGATTTGGGGAAATGACAGAACCGAAGGGGAAATGACAGAAATCCCATGAGATTTCTGCAGGATAAAGAAATGCAGGAATGCTGGGCTGGAAGGGAGCTGGGATGAGCTGTTCAGAGGGGAAAAAAAGGATTTTTTTTTCCATTAGCTCCTCAGCTTGTGGAGTTTGTGGTGCCTCAGGCACCTCTATTTTCTTTGATCTTTCACTGTCTCAATTCCCTGGCTGCCCTTGGCCAAAATTTAGGGAGAGACCCCCCTGTAAGTGTTTCCAGAGCTCCTTTCGAGCATCCAGGGAAAACCCAGGCTGTGTGAGCTGAAATGGGATGAGCGGGAAGGGAAGGGAAGGGAAGGGAAGGGAAGGGAAGGGAAGGGAAGGGAAGGGAAGGGAAGGGAAGGGAAGGGAAGGGAAGGGAAGGGAAGGGAAGGGAAGGGAAGGGAAGGGAAGGGAAGGGAAGGGCTGCAGCTCCAGGATCTGAGGGATTCAATTCCTTTCCTCACCCTGACCTCGCCTCCCCTGCCTCGGGAGGGATCATCCCCAGCTGCTCCATCAATGGCTCCCTTGTGTCCCAGGGAATGAGGCAGGATCATGGAACACCAGGGGTGGCTTTGGCTCCTCTGAAGCCACAGAGAGTCCTCAAAACACCTGGAAGAAAATCTGCTTTAGTCTAGACAGAGGTCACCTCACCCCGAGCTGCTCCAGGAATTAATCACGGCAGCTTTGGAGGGCTCTGCCTTTCCATGAGCTCAGCACGGGGCTGGCTGAGTGGAACTCCTCAGGTATTTGGGAATGAGCTTGGCTGCTGCTCTGGGGGTGCTGAAACTTCAGATGAATCATGACACTGAAGTGATTCCTGGAGCAGAAGCCTGGATCCATCGGCAGGAGGAGGGGATGGAATAGGGAGAAGTGGATTTATTTTGAAGGAGCTGTGCTGAGTGGGGTAGAAGTGCTGCATTTCCTGGGCAGAGGCTGCTGCGCCCCCTGCTCATCCCCTGCCTGCCTCACACTGACAGAGAGAGCAGGTTAAAATTAGAAATCAGGGGAAAAAACTTTCCCTGTGAGGTTGGGGAGGGGCTGGAATGGAATTCCAGAGAAGCTGTGGCTGCTCCTGGATCCTTGGAAGTGTCCAAAACCAGGCTGGAGCAACCTGGGAATTGTCCCTGCCCATGGCAGCAGTGGCACTGGATGACTTTGAGCTCCTTTCCTACCCAAACCATTCCAGGATTCTGTTTCTCCCTGAATTATTTTTGAGCTCCTTTCCTACCCAAACCCTTCCAGGATTCTTTATCTCCCTGAATTATTTTTGATCTCCTTTCCTACCAAACCCTTCCAGGATTCTGTTTCTCCCTGAATGATTTTGAGCTCCTTTCCTACCCAAACCATTCCAGGATTCTGTTTCTCCCTGAATGATTTTGAGCTCCTTTCCTACCCATTTGAGCTCCATTTTCCTACCCAAACCATTCCACGATTCTGTTTCTCCCTGAATGATTTTGAGCTCCTTTCCCACTCAAACCCTCCCAGGATCTGTTTCTCCCTGAATTTCATGAACATTCCCACAGCACCACTGCTTCCATTCTGCAAAACCCAGCTGGTTTTTCTCCTCTGCCTATAAAATAAAACCCCTGTAGCTGCAGGGCTCCTTCCCTGCTGCTTTCCCTGAGCAGGATCAAGGCTGCAGGTGAGGAGTTGGGATGTTTGGGATGCCATCGTGGCAGCTCCTTGCAGTCACAACTGGCTGTCAAATGTTCCAGCTCCTTC
This sequence comes from Diglossa brunneiventris, assembly GCA_019023105.1. Lineage (NCBI taxonomy): Eukaryota > Metazoa > Chordata > Aves > Passeriformes > Thraupidae > Diglossa > Diglossa brunneiventris. Next base: position 1,165,549 of record CM032374.1, read on the forward strand.
TCCCTCTGAGTTTTGCCACTCTTAGCTTTGCTTTATCTCCTCAGCAGCCAGTGGGACGTGGCTGGAACTAAAAACGAGGAGCAGGGTGACCCAGGGGGTCACAAACCTGAACCAGGGGGTGTCCAAAGCCTCCTGTGAAGGCGAGTTTGGAAGTTTTTGCCCTTCCCAACGCACCTGGGAATTCTGCAAGTCATTCTTCACATTCACCAGGGGAAACATCATCATTTGTGAGCTCCTGGGTTCCTGCTGGGGCCCAGAGCTTGTCCCAGTGATGTTTTCTCTTTGGAATGAGGGGTGAGGGGGCTGGAATTTCCTCTGAGCTCTGCTGTGGTCAGGACTCTCCATCAGCTTTTGCGCTGACGAGCAGAACCAGCGCAGTCCCACCGGGATTCCGGGGGAAGAGATCTGTCCGTTTGTCCTTCAGCTGCTGCTCAAACCAGGCTTTACTAAAACAGGCCTGGCTGGAGGTGCTAAACCGAGCTTGGGTGCTGGATCCTGCATTCCCAGGCTGGTTGTGATTCCCAAATGGATCTGACTGTGCACAGCCCATGGGTTAACAGGAGTGAGGGCTGATTTTGGTGCCTGGGATCAGAGGGAACAGCTGAAGCTGGGCCAGGGGGGGCTTTAGTTGGATATTGGGAAAAGTTTCTTCACCTTGAGGGTGGCCTTGGGCACTCCCAGGGATCCAGGGGCAGCCACAGCTGCTCTGGGAATCCCATCCCAGCCCCTCCCCTCCCTCAGAGCCAGGAATTGCTTCCCAGTGCTGCACCTAAATCTCCCCTTCTCCAGTGGGAAGCCATCCCTGTGTCCTGTCCCAAATCCTTCTCCATCTTTCCGTAGCTACTTCAGGCACTGCAAGGCCACAATGAGGTCACCCCAAAACTTCTGAACAATCCCAATCCCCCCAGCCTTTCCTCATCATTTAGAAAGCCTTAAAGCCCCTTTGGTGCAAATTCTCTGGGGCTGGGAAGTGCTGGGGACATGGAAAACCAGGGAGGGGGGGATCCACCATGGTGACAGGGCCCTGCATGGGGACGTTTTGCCCAAATCTGGCCTGGCTGGCTCAGGTCTGCCCCACAGGGAGCCCCCACTCCCTCAGGAGCAGCTCGATAAGCCCTGAGCTGAGCTCATTTTCATTGGACACCGGCTCAGCTCCACTTCCCAGTTTGGAAAAGCTGCGGATAAGTGGGTTAGGATGAGATTTTCCATGGCCATAAATCACCCAGCCATTCCATATGGATGTGCTCAGACAGATCCCTTCCCATCACAGCTCATGTTTGGAGGGTTGTGTCACACTTCTTCCCATCCCTGAGCTCTTCCATCCTTTTCCTGCTGGGAAGGGGCAGTGCTTGACCTCTGAAAGCTGGGAAAAATTATTGCCAAGACACAAGGTCAGGAACACAGAATTAATTACATTAAATCTGTGCAAAAGACCCCCATGCTCATTAAGCCCAACCTCTGACCAATCAGCACTTTCTCACCCAGGACACCCTGCTCTGTCCTTAGGAGAAGTTCAATATTTGAACAGAAAAATGATCTTTAAAGGCCTTTTCAACCCAAACCCTGAAGTGTTTTGGGGGAGGGCGAATGGTGGCAGAGTTGTGATAAGGAGGAGGGAGACAGGCAGGAAGGGGTTAATCCTTCTGGCAACACCAGAATTCCATCCCTCCCTTGTTAAAATTCCTTTTTTTTGCTGTTTTCCACTTCCACTGCAGATTTTAGAGGATTTCCGGGAGGGTGGTGGAGCTGCTGGGTGTCAGGAGCTCTGAAATCCAAATTCTCTGTGTGTTCCCCGAGCTGGGAACGCCATCCCTGCTTTTCCAACAGCGCCTGCAGTCACTCTGTGTTATCCCAACTCATTCCAGACCCACCTGCAGCTGCTTTCCTGCCTTTTCCAGCCATTTCAAGGCCACAGTGGCTGATTCCTACCTTAATATATTCCTTAAATCAACGCACCAGAGGGATTTTATTTAATGCCCGCCCCAAAACATCCTGAACAAAATATTTGCTGTCCACCTCCTTCCTCTGCGTGCGCCCACACAGCCTTCAAATAGGCCAGGCTCTAAATAGATCAGATTTCTGCAGCTCCCAAATAGCTCTGGTACCTGAGGCCAGCCCAGGGCTTTGGCCAGACGGTGGCCAGACAGGTCTGGCTGCTATTTCTGGCCTTCATTTCCCCTCTGGGTACTTGTGAGGCAGAAAAATCTCCCTTCAAAGCCCGGTGGCTCAAAGGCTTTGGTTGTGCTGGGTTAAAAGGGGGTTCAGCCATGGCTGGAAGTGTCCAGGGCTCGGCTGGATGGGGTTTGGAGCAGCCTGGAGTGGTGGGAGGTGTCCCAGGGTGGGATGAGATGGGGTTAGGGTCCCTTCCAACACGAACCATCCCATTGTTCTAGTTAATTCCAGATTTTTAATGCGTGGGAGGGTCCTGCTCAGGGGTTTGCAGTCAAACCAGGCTCTGTGTGAGGCCAGACTGAGCTGGGGATGCAGGGAGGGAAGGGGAGAAGTTTGTGCCCGGGTAAATCTCCCCCTTTTAGAATATCTCTAGTTGGAAGGAACCCCTGAGGATCATCGAGTCCAACTCCCTGCTCCTCACAGTACTCAACAATGACACCTTCAGAATATTTAATTAAAGAAAATACTGTAGAAGACCTGGAAATAATCTACATATTTTCCTTCTTGAAACAGTAAAATAGGTGCAAGAGTTTCAGTTCTCTTCTTCACTCGGTGCTATTGAGATTGAAGCACCTGAAGCCCTGTCCTCAGAGGAAAATTATTCTACAACAAAAAAGGGAATGGCCATCTCTGTCATTTACATTTTTAGATTATTACAAATTTTTGTACAACTTCCTTTTCCTTTTTGCCATGAAAATCCGTGGAATCTCTGTCCCCACTGTGGGGATTTGTCACACAGGTCACCCCCAGCCCATCTGTGTCTGCTGCAGCCCTCAGTGTTTAATTGGAAAAGTTTTATTTGCCTGTTTGTTGTGACAACAGGGTTTGAGTTTCCCTGTGCTGTAAATGTTTAATCCTCCAAGCCAAAGCCCAAGTGCAGCAAATTCTGCTGCTTTTTGTGTCTGGGAGGGTCTTCAGCATCTCCTCACCTCAGGAAAATGTTAATTAACCTGATTTTGGGGTAATCCACCATGTTTTAGTGCCCTGTGAGTGTGATCATTTGCCTCAGTGGCTCCTTTGTGGCAGGTCAGGGTGCTGGAATCAGGGACTCATGGAAGGATTTGTGTTGGAAGGACCTTTAAAGATCATTTTTCTGTTCAAATATTGAACTTCTCCTAAGGACAGAGTGGGGTGGTCTGGGTGAGAAAGTGCTGATTGGTCAGAGGTTGGGCTTAATGAGCTTGGAGGTCTTTTGCACAGATTTAATGTAATTAATTCTGTGTTCCTGACCTTGTTGTGTCTTGGCAATAAATTTTCCCAGCTTTCAGTGCCTGATCCAAACACTTTGAGGGCAGCTCAGCAGGAAAGACCCAGGGAATGACAAAGCTTTGCCCATCAGGAGCCCCCAGCCCTGGGGCTGCCAGGACAGAGCCGTGTCCTCCCTAAGCTGAGCCTGCCCTAAGCTGAGCCTGCCCCATGCCAAGGCCTCTCCAGGCCCCCCTGCTCCTGCTCTGTCCCCTCCCTGGTGTCCCCAGCCTTTCCCAGGGCTGTCCCCTCGCTCTGCCCAGGCTCCATGGAGCCTTTCCCAGCTCAGCCAGGCTTTTGGCAGCCCAAATCTGGGCTGGTTTTGCTCCTGGCCCCTAAGCCTGGCTCAAACTCTGCTCCCTCACCCTTTTGTGCAGGCCTAGCCCAGCTCTGTCCCCCAGCTTTGTCCCATCCTGCTGTGTTTATTTAACAGCCAGGGCCTTGGGGTGACTCAGAGGCTCAGCTCCAGATGTTTAAACCCAAACAGATTCCACCCATTCCGATGGATGTGAAGGAAAAAGAGTCTTTTTCCTCTGGTGGCTGAGGTTTAGTGGAAGTGAAGGTTTTTATGATGGACAAAGCCCCTGTGGAAAGATTTTTGTGTTGTGTTGTGGATTGGAGGAAAAAACCAATTTCTTGTTGAAGTTTCAGCCTTAATTCCTGATGTTTGGAAGCTGAGAAATCCTGGAGCTCAGCTGGGAGTGAAAAAGGATTTCACTATTATTATATTATTAAATTATTATTATATTATTAAAACCTATTTATGCAGGTTTTATTTAAGGGGCAGTGGAAGAGGTCAGGCTCAGGGAAGGAAAGAGGAGTTTGAGTGGATCATGGAGCTCTTAAAGCAAGAGAGGAATGAAAATGGAAATGAAAAAATCCAAGGACAGAGCAGAGAGAAATCCAAACTGCAGGGTGATTCAGCACCAGGGCAGCGTCTGAGCCTGGGATTTCTAGGAACAGGATCCTCTCCCTGGACGGATTCCTGAGCATCCTCAGGGCCCTTCAAAAGGAAAGGGAACAGCTGGGTTTGGGCATGGAGAGGGCCCCAAAAAACCCATCCTGGGCATCACCTGCCAGCACAAAGCACGTGGCACACAGCACAGGGAACGTTCCCAAAGCTGGGTGGGATTTTGCCGTCGGATCCGGAGCCACGGGGAAGCGTTTGGTTCAGAGGGTGGAAACAAAAGCAGTCGAGGCTCATGTGAAAACTTTTCCGAGCCAGGAATCCTTTTGTGAGCGCTCAAAACAAGCCCTTTTCCCTGGGCTGGCCCCGGCTGCGAGTCCCTGGTTTCGTAACGGAGCTGGAGCCCCTGCCAGGGCTTTTGTGTCCCACTGGGGAGGAGCAGCTCTGGGGGCCTGGACGTGGCTCCTGGCAAGGAAGGGATGGGACAGAGGGAAACACGGCCCAGCATGGAAGAGTTTCACACGTTTTTCCCTCATTTTTTACTCATTTGTGTTGTAGGACGCTGGAAGTCCCAGGTGAGATTGTGGAATCCTGGAATGGTTTGATTGGGAAGGGAGCTTAAATCCCATCCCCAGGGACACCTCCCACTGTCTCAGGGTGCTCCAACCTCTCCTTGGGCACTTCCAGGGGTCCAGGGGCAGCCACAGCTGCTCTGGGAATTCCATCCCACACCTGGGAATTCCATCCCAGCCTTTCCTTCCATCCTATCCCTGCCCTCTGTCTATTCCAAACCATTCCCCCCATCCTGTCCCTCTCCCCCTTTCCCAAATCCCTCTCCATCACACCTTTGCCTTCCTCCACGGTTTAGGGTTCAGCTTTGTCTTGATCCCAGAGTTTTCCTTGTGGTGGGATCACTCTCCACGGGTCCATGGAGCACAGAGAGGGGATTTCAGGAATCTGCTTTATCCATTAGCTGTTGTTTGCTCCCAGTTTTTCTCTGGGATCTGTTTCATCATCAGCCCAGCTGCTGTTGGAGGATAAACCATTTCTGCCTGGATTTGCATTATTGAACAGCCCTGGTGTAACAAAACCTCTGCAGCCAAAGGAAACCATTCCAACCCCAAAGAACTATTGGGAAAAAAGCTCCTGGCAGCCCTTTCTCATGGAGAACGCTCAGTGTGCTTATTCTGATCCTTTGTTCTTGAATTTTCCAATACAAACCCGAGCTCTGCAGTGGCTTGAATTCCTCTCTGAGGTTTTGCTCTTTGTTCAGAGCTGAGCAAAACCTTGAGTTGCTCCATCAAAAATTTCCTGCTCTAAACCAGCTCTGTGAGGGAAAAGGGGATGGGATTGGGGTTGGTTTTGCTCTCAGACAAAATTTCCTGAGCTCCAGAGCTCTAAACCAGCTCTGGAAGGGAAAAGGGGGTGGGATTGGAGTTGGTTTTGCTCTCAGACAGACCCTAAAAATGTCCCTGTGACCTGTTGGAGCTATCAGGAGATGAATTCCCTCCAGGAATGAAATGTTGCCTCATTTTTTGCTGCTTTGCTCATTTTTTATCCTCCTTGGCAAACACAGGCCAAAAAAAAATTGATGGCAGAAGGGTTGGATGCACTAAACAGAATCCCAGGTTGGAGCAGGATTTCTTTTTGTGTCTGAGTCAGCATCTCTGGGGGAGAGGGATGAGATGAGAGAGGTTTGTCCAGAGCCTGAGGTGGCACTTTGGACTCAGGAATGTTTTCCCAAATTTCCATTTACACCTTGTTTTTCACTGCTGTAAAAAACCAACAAGGAGCCAGCCAGTCGGTCAGGGGGGAAGAAATGTCCAAATGCCCAGCCTGGAAGGGGGAAATCCAAGGGAGTGCTGGAGTGGGAAATACAGGGATCTTAAATGCTGGAGTGGGAAATACAGGGATCTTAAATGCTGGAGTGGGAAATACAGGGATCTTAAATGCTGGAGTGAGAAATACAGAGATTTTAAATGCTGGAGTGGGAAATATAGGGATCTTGAGTGCTGGAGTGAGAAATACAAGGATCTTGAGCCTGGAGTGAGGAATACAGGGATTTAAAATGCTGGAATTGGAAATACAGGAATCTCGAGTGCTGGAGTGAGAAATACAGGGATCTTGAGTCCTGGAAGGGGAAATACAGGGATCTCGAGTTCTGGAGCAATGGATAGCCCACTCCTGCTGTGCTCAGAGCTCTTCTGGAAACAGCTGGAACAACTTCTTTTGATTTGTTAAGCTGCAGAAATAATTGCAAAAATAACAGGCAAATCCCAAAGTATCTGCCAGCTTTCCCAAGCTTCCCATTTTTAAAAGGTTTTGTGGTTTTTTTGCATCATTGTGACTTTTCTCCTTCTCAGCCTCAGTGGGCTCTTTTCTCTCTCTGCCTGATGCTCTGATACCATAAATCCCATCAAGGCATTCCCAGATCCATCCAGGGCTTTGGAACATTAACATCCACCCTCTGGCTTGGAAAATCCATGAGATGGAGGTGCCTGGAAGCTGCAGGAACGCATCAGGGTGGGATTGTTCCTTGTCACCCTGCTCAGTGCTCTCCCCTCAGCCTCTGGCAGCTGCCAAGGACAGGCCGGATGTGTTGGGATTTGGGAACAGAGCTCCTGCCTGGCTGGAGGAGTGGGAAGAAAATGAAATCCCAAATCTGTTGGATCAGGAGAGGAAAACCCAAATATTCTCGGTGAGAATGTGGCTGCTTTAGGGGTTCTGTTGTGTTCCCTGCTGCGGGGGGACCCTCAGGAGGAGGTTGGAGTTGAATCCTCAGGATCCTGGAGAGGATTCCCTGTTTTTTTGGCCTTTGAAGAAGCAGTTTGCTCTCTCTGAACCTGATTCCTGCACAGAAGGAGTTTGGGACTTGCTCTCCCTCCCAGGAATCCTTAAGGCTGGAAAAGACTCCAAGATGAGTCCTTCAACTCCTGTGTTTGCCTTGGGGGTTTTCCAGGTTTCCCACCTGGATGACATTCCCTGGGATGGCCCAGCAGAAAGAACAGGGATGTTCAATGATGAGGAAGAGGTGGAACATGGGAATGCTGATCCTGGGAAGCACCAGGCAGATGTTCAACATCTGGAGTGACCCAGGACTCAAGCAGGCTGAGCTGTGGAGCAGCTTCCTCACAAAAACCACAAAACTCAGCACCTGGAGCAGCACCCCTGGGTGTGAACTCCTTCCAGGGACTGGCTGTGGCCTCCAGCTGGTCTAAATCCCAGGAAAAGGGACAGGGCTGTCCCTTTTGAAAACCATGTGTGGGCTTTAGCACATTGCTGATGCCAGCTCTAGAATGAAAATGTCCCTTTCTGCCAATTTAATGTGCAGCAGAGCTGATCCTCACCTAACTGTGGGTCTCAAACCTATCCAGGGCTTCCTACAGGATGGAAAAATCCCACAATCACAGATGGAAAACTCCCTCTCCCACTTTTCCAGCTGCCAGTGTAAATTTCCTCCTGTTTCCCATCTTTTCCCAGGTGCTTTTCCAGCACAGTTTGAAGGGTTGGCTCCCTGGCCTTTGGGTTAATCCCTTTAAAAGGCTTTTATTAAAAACACTTGGAGATCTTCAGCACCCAGAGCTGCTTCCAAGTGGATTTAAGGCTTCGATTACTTTTTTTCCTGGTGAAGAAAATGAGGCAGGGTAGGGGAAGCAGGGGAACAAAGTTCCCTCTGACAGCCCTGGGTAAACACAATTTCTCCATCAAGGCAAAAGCTGGAAACGTTTCCTAAATTGCACCAGGGAGAAGCGAGCAGCAGGGTTTGGAAAGCAGCCTGGGGAGGCCTGGAATGCCCTGAGGCTCTGATACCTTCCTGACAGCACGTAGTCAAAAACTCTGCAAGATTTTAGGAGAAGCTGCCAGGCTCAGAGAAACTGCCAAGCTCAGGAGAAACTTTGTGCTGCAAATGGATTTCTCAGGCTCCACTGGAGAGGTTTCAAATCCCCTCTTACATCAGACCCTTGGAACACCTGAAATTGCCTCAGATGTAACAAATTTGGGTATCACAGGGGTTATTTTTAATTCTTGAGGGCTACAAGAGCTTTCAAAGCTGGAGCCCAGCCTATGAAGCCTATGTGAGTAGCACTTTTGGATAAATCTTGTTTTCCAGGGGCTGGGAGATGTTCCAGCTCAGATTTTGGAGAATTGAATTCTTGCAGCTGAGGGGGAGAGGGGAACCAGGGATTTGCAAAACTGGGTGGTAAATGTAGGCAAATAAAAGACACAAAGGTGGGGGGGAATAAGGAAAAGGAAGGGGAATGCCTTAAGTGAGTTGTCCAAGGTGGTGTGGGCAGAGCTGAGGATGAGGAGGAGATGCCAACGCCATTCCTTGCCTCTTGCCCCACTCACTGACCCATTTCCTGCCCCAGCAGCCTCTTTCTTTAGCCTTCCCTGGGCTCTGTTTGTTGTATCAGCACCAGTGGAAGCATCTGGAGAATGGCTGAGCCATGGAGTCTGCAGGACCCGGCAGGTCCTGCTCTGATCTCCCTGCGAGCCCTGACCAGAGGCCCGTGGCCCTTTAAAGCTCCGGGCAATTTTTCTTTTCCGAGTGGCTGAATCCGAGGATTCCTCAGTTCTGATGTAACCCCGAGCGGGACCACGTGGGTTTGCACATATTTGACAACGAAAGGGCTCCTGGAAGGGAATTTATCCATTTTTCAGAAGCTCTTTTGTAACCACTTGCCACAGAGGAGCTTTTCCAGCCAGAATTCGCCTCTGTGGCTCTGTAGGGCTGATTTGTGCCCTCGTGGGTATTTTCCAGCCAGGATTTTCCCCCTCCAGCCAGGATTTGCCCTCAGGGATCTTTTCCAGCCAGGATTTGCCCCCTCCAGACAGGATTTGCCCCTGAGGCCCTGCAGGGCTGATTTTTGCCTTCAGGGTTATTTTCCAGCCTGGAGTTGCTCCTGAGGCCCTGCAGGGCTGCTTTGTGCCCTCAAAGATCTTCTCCAGACAGGATTCGCCTCTGGGGTTCTGCAGGTCTGGTTTTTGCCCTCAGGGGCCTTTTCCAGCCAGGATTTGCCCCCTCAAACGAGGATATGCCCCTGAAGACCTGCAGGGCTGCTCTGTGCCCTCACAGAGCCAGAATTTGCCTCTGTGGCTCTGCAGATCTGTTTTTTTGCCCTCAAGGACCTTTCCCAGCCAGGATTTGCCCCCTCCAGCCAGGATTTGCCCCTGCAGGGCTGTTTTGTACCGTCAGGATCTGTTCCAGCCAGGATTTGCCTCTGTGGCTCCGCAGATCTGTTTTTTGCCCTCAGGGATCTGTTCCAGCCAGGATTTGCCCCTGAAGTCCTGCAGGTCTGGTTTTTGCCCTGATGGATATTTTCCAGACAGCACTTGCCTCTGGGGCCCTGCAGGGCTGATTTTTGCATTCAGGGGTATTTTCCAGCCAGGATTTGCCTCTGTGGCTCTTCAGGTCTGGTTTGTGCCCTCAGGGATCTGTTCCAGACTGGATTTGACCCCTTCAGCCAGGATTTGCCCCTGAAGTCTTGCAGGGCCGGTTTGTGCCCTCAGGGATATTTCCCAGCCTGAATTTGCCCCCTTCAGCCAGGATTTGCCCCTGAGGCCCTGCAGGGCTGATTTTTGGCTTCAGGGATATTTCCCAGCCAGGATTTGCCCCCAAAGCCCTGCAGGGCTGCTTTGTGCTCTCACAGGTGTTTTCCAGCTCCTGAAGGTCTGCAGGTCTGGTTTTTGCCCTCAGAGAACTTTTCCAGCCAGGATTTGCCTCTGGGGCCCTGCAGCGCCGCTTTGTGCCCTCACAGGTATTTTCCAGACAGCATTTCCTTCTGTGGCCCTGCAGGGCTGTTTTTTGCCCTCAGGAATCTTTTCCAGTCAGGATTTGCCCCTGGGGCCCTGCAGGGTTGGATTGTGCCCTCAGGGGTATTTTCCATCCAGCACTTGCCTCCTCCAGCCAGGATTTGCCCCTGGGGCCCTTCAGGTCTGAGTTTTGCCCTCAGGGAACTTTTCCATCCAGGATTTGCCTCTGGGGCCCTGCAGGGCTGAGTTTTGCCTTCAGGGAACTTTTCCAGCCAGGATTTGCCCCTGGGGCCCTGCAGGGCTGGTTTGTGCCCTCACAGGTATTTTCCAGCCAGCATTTCCTTCTGTGGCCCTGCAGGGCTGGTTTTTGCCCTCAGGAATCTTTTCCGGTCAGGATTTGCCCCTGGGGCCCTGCAGGGTTGGATTGTGCCCTCAGGGAACTTTTCCATTCAGGATTTGCCCCTGCGGCCCTGCAGGGTTTGTTTGTATCCTCAGGGGTATTTTCCATCCAGCACTTGCCCCCTTCAGTGAGGATTTGCCCCTGGGGCCCTGCAGGGCTGCTTTGTGCCTTCACAAGTTTTTCCAGCCAGGATTTGCCCCTGGGGCCCTTCAGGTCTGATTTTTGCCCTCAGGGAACTTTTCCATCCAGGATTTGCCTCTGGGGCCCTGCAGGGCTGATTTGTGCCCTCCCAGGTATTTTCCAGCCAGGATTTGCCCCTGAGGCCCTGCAGGGCTGCTTTGTGCCCTCAGGGATCTTTCCCAGCCAGGATTTGTCCCCTCCAGACAGGATTTGCCCCTGGGGCCCTGCAGGGCTGATTTTTGCCTTCACAAGTTTTTCCAGCCAGGATTTGCCCCTGGGGCCTGGCAGGGCTGCTTTGTGCCCTCATAGATCTTTTCCTGAGAGGATTCGCCCCTGGGGTTCTGCAGGTCTGGTTTTTGCCCTCGGGGACATTTTCCAGCCAGGATTTGCCCCCTCAAACAAGGATTTGCCCCAGAAGACCTGCAGGGCTGCTCTGTGCCCTCAGGGGTATTTTCCAGCCAGGATTTGCCCCTGAGGCCCCGCAGGGCTGGTTTGTGCCCTCAGATCTTACACTCAGGGATATTTTCCAGGGAGATTTGCCCCCGGAGTCTTCCAGGGCTGCTCTGTGTCCTCACGTAGGTGCCATATGTGAAATCCATTCACCTTCCATGACTCACTTGCTGTCCTAGGCTGTGGAGGAGGAGCCAGACAAATGCTGCTGTCAGCACGTTGGAATCCCAGATTCCACATGAAATCATGGCTTCGGATGAAAACCCCAAAGTCCTTCCCCTGCCCGGGCTCCCCCCTCCCTGCACCCGGAATGATTCTCTGAGTAAGGTTGGCCCTAACAAAGCTGAGCTTGGTTAATTTCCACAGGAACAGGGGCTAAATTAAGGTGAAAACAGCACTTGGAATTGAAGTGACAAAGATTTGTTATAGGGCTACTTACAAAATAGAGTTTGGTTTTTTTTAATGAGGAAAAGAATCTTCTTCCAGAGGATGGATTTACACAAGGTGGAAAGGTTTGTTTCATAAAATCCCAGAAAGGTTTGGGTTGGAAGGGAGCTTAAAAATCATCTCGTTACACCCCCTGCAATTGGCAGGGACAGCTTCCACTATCCCAGGTTGCTCCAACCTGGCCTTGGACACTTCCAGGGATGGGGCAGCCATAGCTTCTCTGGGAATTCCATCCCAGCCCCTCACAGGGAAGAATGTATTCCAAATATCCATCTAACCCTGCCCTCTGGAAGTCTGAATCTCTGTTTTCCTGTCACTCCTCTGCCTCCCTGCCCTGTCCCTTCCTCAACACCTCATCCTTTCCGCCCTGCCTGACCACAGTAGGTCTGTGACCCCACCTGGAATTTCCAAAACCCATTTCCCTACAACCCACCATCATTCCTGCTTATTTTCCACCCACAGAACTCGACCATGATTGGGCTGTGATCCCACCTGGAAGCTCACAGCCCGTTTCCCTCCAATCTCTCACTGACATATTTTATGAAAATCCTTTCGCTAGGATGTTTCTCCTGAGAAGCTGAGAGGCCTCAGAAACGAAATGTAAACAATAACTATCTGATGGCTGTGGAATGTGGTCTGGAGGTTGCTTACCAACAGGTGCACCTTTGATTGGTTGCATGTGAATTGTTTTTAATTAATGGCCAATGACAGCCAGCTGTGTCAGACTCTCTGGTCAGTCACAAGATTTTATTATTCATTCCTTTCTAGCTTTCTGATGTCTCCTTGCTCTTTCTTTAGTATAGTTTGAGTATATAATTTTCTTTTAATATAATATATATCATAAAATAATAAATCCCCCTTCTGAAACTTTATTGGAATATTTACCAATATAGCCAGACAGGACCTGCCTGAGCTTGTCTGGCCCTTGGTGCTGAACCAAACAGCAGCAACTGTGGTGTTTCACCCCACAGACACTTTGGGCGGCTGGTGTGTGGTGTTTCACCCCACAGACACTTAGGGCCGGCTGGGTGTGTGGTGTTTCACCCCACAGACACTTTGGGCCGGCTGGGTGTGTGGTGTTTCACCCCACAGACACTTAGGGCCGGCTGGGTGTGTGGTGTTTCACCCCACAGACACTTAGGGCTGGCTGGGTGTGTGGTGTTTCACCCCACAGACACTTTGGGCGGCTGGGTGTGTGGTGTTTCACCCCACAGACACTTTGGGCCGGCTGGGTGTGTGGTGTTTCACCCCACAGACACTTTGGGCTGGCTGGGTGTGTGGTGTTTCACCCCACAGACACTTTGGGCTGGCTGGGTGTGTGGTGTTTCACCCCACAGACACTTTGGGCTGGCTGGGTGTGTGGTGTTTCACCCCACAGACACTTTGGGCTGGCTGGGTGTGTGGTGTTTCACCCCACAGACACTTTGGGCTGGCTGGGTGTGTGGTGTTTCACCCCACAGACACTTTGGGCTGGCTGGGTGCTGCAGCTGGGCACTGGAGACAAGTCCAGGCCTGCAGGAGCTCTGGTGGTGCTGGGATGGAGCTTCCCCCCATAACAGGGGCTGCTCCTCAGGTTTCCCTCTGTGGAGAAGCTTTAAGGCCATGGTGAAGGAAAGGAGTCGGTTCTGATGGAGGCTTTGGATCCAGAGCTTTATTCTGGCCCACAGGCCTCTGAATGCAGCAGCAGCTCCCACAGAACTCCCTGACCCCGTGGTTGCTGCTCCTTTGAACCCCGGGCAGAGGGGCAGGAAGGGGCAGGGAGCCACCAAGCAGGGACAGGAGGGGAGGGACAAAGGGACAAAGGACACCTGGATGGCCCAATGCCCCCCGGGGGTAGAGGGCATCCTTTGAATCTGCCAATCACTCGATGCCTTCTGGAATTCCAGGATTGACAGACAGTGCTGGGAGGGGTCAGGGAGGGGGAAGGAGAGGTGACTGACACACCTGGCAGGGATCCGAAATCCTAGGGTAAACCCTAAAATCACAACGCAACAAAACACAGAGTCAAGATTCTCATCTCTTCCCTCGCCCTGGGGACCCTCAAACACCACCACACCAATCCAGCATCATTCCTGTTTATTTTCCACCCACAGAACTTAACCCCGATTGGGCTGTGATCCCACCTGGAAGCTCGCAGTCCATTTCCCTCCAATCCAGCATCATTCCCATTTATTTTCCTCCCACAGAACATGAACATCCAGGTGGAGGACATCCGGATCCGCGCCATCCTGGCCACCTACCGCAAGCGGGTCCCTGTCACCGAGGGCTACGTGGAGGTGAAGGACGAGGGCACCTGGAAGCAGATCTGTGACAGGCACTGGACCATGAAGAATTCCCGGGTGGTCTGCGGGATGTTTGGCTTCCCCAGCGAGAGGAAATACAACACCAACGTCTACAAGTAAGGGCAGGGCTGGGTGGAGCCATAGCCATTCCCTGGAACACTTGGGGCCTTGTTCCCAAGGCAGATTGGCAGGTGGCACCCGGGACCCTGGGGAGGGGACAGCTCCGACTGCTTCGTTCCTCCAGATGGGATTTTTCATTTGTGTGAATGTTTGGAATGTCCAGCGTTTCCTGGTGCAGGCAGGGGAGGTCTCTGATCCTCATCCTTGGGATGCAGACCTTGATGAGTATCAGTGTTTGACAGGGCCTGGAATGGGAGATGGGACTTTTGGCCCAAAAATATTGGTATTTTATAATACCAGCTTGAGGATGATAATTTCCTCCAGCAGGGATGGGCTCTGTGGTGGGCAGGGCAGGGATGGGACCAAACTGCTCCCACTGTGCCAGTAAATCCATCAGCTGTGAGAAAATCGTGGAATGGTTTGGGTTGGAGGGGATTTACAGCCCATCCAGTCCCACCCCTGCCACCTTCCATGAGACCACTTTGCTCCAAGCTGGCCTTGGACACTTCCAGGGATCCAGGGGCAGCCACAGCTTCTCTGGGAATTCCATCCCAGCCCCTCCCCGACCTCCCAGGCAGGAATTCCTTCTCCATATCCCAGTTCACCCTGCCCTCTGTCAGTTTGAAGCCATTCCCTGTGTTCTGTCATTCCATAATGTGAAGTCTCCAACTGCTCACCCTATCCCTGTGCAGAAATCCAGAGATGGGATCAGTTCTGGATGTGCTGGAAGCTCCAAAAAAGTCACCTTGGAATGAAACAAGCCTTTTTGTGCTTCCTTGTGCCCAGGTTCCTCCTTCCCAGCCCGAGGGCAATTCCTGTCTGTGCATCCCAGAAGGTGCTGGGAAAAGGGTTCTCTGTGATCTCAGTGCTGCTTTTCCTCCCTACATTTGCAGATTCCTTTAAAATGAAGGAGGAAAGCAGTGATTTATAGGGAGAACATTGTGTTTTCCAGAGCTGCAAGCAGAAAGGTTTAGGCTGCGTTTCCTGTTCCTTGGGAGCCAGGAGCTCTGGACATTTTTTGTTGTCATTGCTTCTGTTTGCTTTTTGTCACCAAGCCTCATCCCAGACTGGGCTCTTCCCACACTGTTCCCTAGGAAAAACACCCTGAAGCAGATGTAAAAGAGTTTAAATGAAATTCTGTCTGGTTCCTTTGCTGCTCTGTGACCTGGGGAGTGGGGAAGCAGCGGCTGCTCCAGGGGAGGGCTGAAGGCCCCAGGCAGGAGCTGTGGTTTTCCTGCCTGCTCCTTCTGGCCTGTGGAATTGCTATTTCTGAACATTCCCTCTGCATCAGCCTGGCCATGTTTCATTTCTTTCATTAGCAAGATCCTGATCTGCTGGGGAGATCCTTGGCTTGGAATAGCCCAAAGCCACACGGGGAAAATCAGGAATAAAGAATCCACTGGAATTCAGGGAGATGAGCAGGGAATTCATTGCCCTGGACACCAGTTTCAGGAGGGTTTGCTTCCACCAGTGCAGCACATTTCAAATCCATCCCTGAGATTCCCATCCCCTGCAGGAGCAGGGAATAAATTACCTCCAGACAGATAAAGTAGATTTTTCCTGCTTCCAGTTGTGGCCTTTCCAAGAAAAGCATTAACTGCAGCATCTGGAGCCATCTGCCTTAAATAAAAGGGTGCTCAGGAGCTGTCCTGTCTCTGGGACACGTGGAAATGGAAAGACTGACAGAAGGTTGTTCAGCAGCAACTCAGCACTGCTGAAAATCCCACTGAACTGAGCTGGAATTAGGATATGAAGTGCTCCCAAATCCCAGCCCAGGAGATCTCTGCTGCTGAAGAGCCTCAGTGCCCCAAGACCTCCCTCCCTTTCCTTGTTTTCGGCCTTGCTGGGCTCCAGCACCCACAAATATTTTGGAAAACATGCTGAACATTATCCCAGGTTGGAAAAAAAATGGAGATGGCATTTTATTGGATGGGAGAGGCTTGTAAAGCTTTGGCAGCTGCACAGTTTTGTTTGTCAGCAGAGTTTAAAAGCTGAATTCTTCCTCGGGCTGCTTCCCTCTGTGTTATGGGTGGGTGCATCGTGTTCAGCTGGTGTTACTGGGAGAGCTCCCAGTTCCGGGCTGGGAATGACCTTGGCGTTGTGGTCAGGGCACTGGGATGATGACCTGGCCATCATCTGGGCCAGGGGATGCTTGTCCCACAGGGTTGGTGTTGGAGAGGGAAAAGCTCATCCTGAAGCTAAACCCCCTCTCCCTGTGAATGTGAAGCTGCAGGAAAGTCCTTTCTCCTCATTCCTCCCTTTAGTTTGAGAATCCCCTTCTCCCTGGAGCAGATCCTTCCCCACTCCTCCTCCACAGCCAGGAGAAAAGCTGGGATCAGGTTTCTGCTGGCCAAGGCTGCCCCTTCCCACATCCCCCCATCCCAGTGCCCAGCTCTGCTCCTGCACAATGCTGGGAGGTGAAATGATTTGCAGATGGATCTTGCTCAAAAGAAAACAAGTGAGTTCATCGTTGTCCCGCTGCCAGGGGTTTATTCCTCACTGTAACTCGGCCTCTGGAGCTGACAGCACAATTTATGTTCGGAAATGAAACAAATCTAAAACTGAGTCCCTGCTCTTGTTCATTCCTCACAGTGGCTTTTATATAGGAATTGCTGTAACTCCTCCTCCCAGTTCCTGCTCTGGCTGGGAAAGCAGAATTTAATGGATTTTGCTGATGGAGAGAGGAGAAATTTGGGATCAGTGAGACGGACCTGATGCCTTTTTGAGGTTTTTATGACTTGACAAAGAAATGGCTCCAGGATTAAACAGCTACTCCCAACTGAACCAGTCTGCTTGCCCTGATACAAACCCAGTCAGAGGAGCTGGGCAGCTCATCACTTCAGCATTTGCAGTAGGAACCCTCCTGGGTTTTTTTCCCCTGGAAAATCTGGGATCTGAAGGGTTTTGGTGGGCCTGGCTCCCCTCCCTCCTCCCTGAGGCTGAAGGCAGGACCTTGATAACTTCAGGAGTTTCCCAAGGGTTGAAACCTCTGCTCACAGCCCTGAGGAGGAGCTCCCCAGCCTCTGCTCAGTGGGATTTGGGTGATTCTCCTGGAGTTTGTGTGCAATGATTTGTTCTCTGCTCCCCAAGTCATGGAATCATGGAATATCCTTAACCAACCCTTCCCACAGAGCTCCACTTGAGCTTTGTTCTGAGCTTTTCTGGGATGAAAATCCCTCTCTCCTCACCAGTAGAAATGGTTTGAATTCCAGCTTGACCTGGAATTGGCTGAACTCTCCCAGCAGGAATGTTCATTCCCACCTCTGACCTGAGCAGCATCACCCTGGGCTCCCACTGATCCCAGCTGGACCCTTTTGTGTTAAAAACAAAACATCAGCAAAGCCCTGAGATTCTGGCTGTAAAGATCAGCTGAATTCTGCTTTTTTAACATAGATTCAGTCTGGGGACATGAGGTGGGGTTTTATTTCTCCCCAGCCTCCCGAGGGCTGTTAATTCCATCCAGATGTTGATGCCTCATGAAATTTCCAGGATGAGGTCATTGTTTGCTATTCTAAGGCATCCCCATCGCTGCTTCCCTAAGTTAGGCTGGTTCTTGTCTGCTCTGGAGTTCATGGAGCTCTCTGGACCTGTCTGTGAAGGATGAAAATGCTCCTTCAGGTCCTCCCTTCTGTCCTGAGCATGGCTGGGAAGTGGCTGCTTTCTATTACACCTTCCCTGGGTTTATTTTTTAAATTTTAACTCTATTCCTGTTTTCCCATCCCTTTTTTCTCAATTCAGGGAGTCCCTGACAGCTCTGCTGTGCCAGAGGTGGGTTCTGACAGCCACTGTTCCCCACAGGTCAGGCAGGGTCCTGCTGCCATTCCCTGAGATGGATCTCAGCCTTGCTTCATCCTTTTCCAGCATCACTGGATGCAGCTGCAGCTCCCTCTCCAGCCTGGATCCATCCCCAGCCTCAGCCCAGGCAGGTCGGGTTCCAGGAAGGATTAGTGGGAGGCTGGGAGCCAGGAGAGCCTGGAGAAATGCTGAGCTGGGCAGCAGAGCTCAGTGAGCACAGGGGAGAAAAGTGTCCCCTCAAACATCCGTGACCCTGCAAAATCTAAATCCTAAATGGAAAACTTGGGAAAGGCTGGACCTGCTCAGTGGAGTCCCCAAAAGCCCCCTCAGAAAGGCTCCTTGCCCCTCTCCAGCTGCTCCCCAGGCTCTCTCTGCTGCAGCAAAGCAGAACTGCTGCTTTTTCTCCCCAAATTCCACCCACCTTTCTGTGCCATTTATCACAGCTAATCCCTGGATCCCAGCTCCGCGTGGCAGAGATTCCTGGAATGAGGAGCAGCACTGGGATCACACAGAGCCACGTGGAGATCCCAGCAGGGCGTGGGCTCCCCCGAGCCTTCCCTGGTTTTCACTCCTTTTTGAGGCCGACCTGACCCACATTTCCATTCCTCTCCACCCCAGCAGCCTCCCAGTCAGGATGGAGCTGGATCCCTTCCCTTCCCAGTTTACCACACGTGCCTCTTCCTCCTCAGGAGTGCCTGGAGCAGCTCCAGGAAGTTTGGGAGTGAGAAGCAGGAGCTGCTGCCAAGCTGCTCTGCTGTGAACAAGCCAGCAGGGGAATTGCTCATGCTCTCGGAAATTGCTCTCAGGTTGTTAACACAGACTCAGAGAGGCTTTGGATTTTTCCCAATCCCAGCTGATAGCTGCTGGGCAGCAAAAGGGGATGATTGCTCTGGGGGCTCTCCAGCCCAAATCCTCTTGGTCCATTTGGAATTAGCTGCCTGTCCCTGCCTTGGATGGGATCTGCACCCCTGGGAATGTGTCATTTGCTGGAGCTGCACCTTTGATTCCTAATCAGACTTTTTAGTTCTTGCAGGAATTTAGTTCCCTAAAGTGGTTGGACTTGATGATCTTGAAGGTCTTTTCCAAGCTTAAGTGACACCTCAACAGAGTCATGGTGTGAATGAACAGATCAGCCTCCAAATAATCCTGTCCAATCCTCACTTCATCCTGGGGCATTTTTCCTCCCAAAATTTAGCAAAATCCATTTTGTTAACAGATCCCTAACGTCTCCCCTTCTCCTTAACTCCTTTCAGGATGTTTGCCAGCAGAAGGAAGCAGCACTACTGGGCTTACTCCATGGACTGCAGCGGGAACGAGGCCCACATTTCCAGCTGCAAACTGGGGAACCACCTGATGGGCACAGGGAAGAACAGCAGCTGTGACAACGGGATGCCCGCGGTCGTCAGCTGCGTGCCCGGCCGCGCCTTCGCCCCCAGCAGCCACAGCGGCTTCCGAAAGGCCTTCAGGCAGGAGGTGAGCCTCAAAATGGCTTGGAAAAGCCTTAAAAACCCTCTGATCCCACCCCCAGCCATGGGCAGGATGCTTTCTGCTGGGCTTGTTCCAACCTGGCCTTGGGCACTTCCCACAGCTTCCCTGGGAATTCCATCCCAGGACCTCAGCGCTGTTCCAGGGAAGAATTCCTTCCCAAAATCTCATCTATCCCTTCCCTCTGGCAGTGGGAAGCCATTCCCTGTGTCCTGTCCTATGACAGTGTTCACAGGGGTCTGAGGATGAGGGAAGAGACGAGGATCTGACTCCATGTTTCAGAAGGCTGATTTATTATTTTATTATATATATTATATCAAAACTATGCTAAAAGAATAGAAGAAAGGATTTCATCACAAGGCTAGCTAAGAATAGCAAAAGAAAGAATGATAACAAAGGCTTGTGTCTGGGACAGAGAGTCTGAGCCAGCTGACTGTGATTGGCCATTAATTAGAAACAACCACACGAGACCAATCACAGATGCACCTGTTGCATTTCACAGCAGCAGATAACCATTGGTTACATTTTGTTCCTGAGGCCTCTCAGCTTCTCAGGAGGAAAAATCCTAAGGAAAGGATTTTTTATAAAACGTGTCTGTGACACTGTCCCTCCAGGCCTTCCTGCCCAGCAGATTCCCAGAGTTCAGGGCTGTTGCTGCAGCATCCACTGAGAGATGTGAAAACAGAATTATGGGATGGTTTGGGTTGGCAGGGACCTCAAAGTCCATCCCATTCCACCCCTGCCATGGGCAGGGACACCTCCACTGTCCCAAGGCGCTCCAAGCCCTGTCCAGCCTGGCCTTGGACACTTCCAGGGATGGGGCAGCCACAGCTGCTCTGGGAATTCCATCCAGCCCCTCACCACCCTCTCAGGGAGGAATTTCTCCCCAATATCCCACCCAGCTGCCAATTAGAGCAGGAAACCCCTGGGGGTGTAACGTTCACCACCAACTCCCACAATGTCTCCTCTGCAATTCCCACCTCCCTGCACCCCCAGCTGAGCTCCCCACCCTCCCAAATTCCAGGTTCTTTCCTCCATCTCCCAACTACAGAGGGTGGGAGAGCAGCTCCCAGGGCAGCTGGCAGAGCTGGGAGAGAGGAGAGAGGAGAGAGGAAATCCCTGGGTCACGTTCCCTTGGAGCTGCTCTGAGCCAGCTGAACTCGTGCCCGGCTGTGCTGTTCCACAGGCTCTGGAATTCTGCTGGAATTACCCTGTGGAAATCAGCTGGCATTTCCTCTACCTCCGTGTCCTCCACGAGGAAATGCCCTGGGGGGAGACTGGGAAAACACAGGGAGCTTGGAAAGCTGGGTTTGTTTAGTCTAGCGAGGAGGAGAGCACTGAACGGGGCATAAAAATCCCAGGAGATGCAAAAATGTTGGAAAACAAGGCTGGAATTGGTCGTTCCCAGTGTCAGGGGTAGGAGAGGACAGCTTAACAAGCAGCAAACACGGGCTAGGTGGATGCCAGGGGAAATTTTCCAGCTGCAGCCTTGGGATGGATGGGGAATCTCGGAGGTTTCCATCGGAGAATTTTGTGGATTTGTGAAATTGTGACCATTTGGATTTTGTGGCTGATCCTGGGTGTTTTAGGGGGGTCTCTGGGCTCTTCCAGGTGCCAATAACGGGAATAATTATTGGTGGGAATAATGCAATCCCTGCCTGGATCCCAGGCTCTTCCCTGCAGCAGGGCTTGCAGGATTTAGGCCCGGGAGGTGAAAGGTTTTGTAAATCATTGTTAATCTCCCGAGCCACGCGCTGCCAAGTAATTCCTTAAGCCTTTGTTTGGGCTTTGCATGTCCCTGGTGTGACCCCAGCCTGGAGAAAAAGCTCCAGGCATGATCCCAGTCGGAAAAGCAAAGGATCTTTGGTGTTCCCTAACCTAAAGCTTTGCTCATATTATATATTTTATATAAGCAATAATATATATTGCTTATATTATATATAAATTGTATTTAACTAAATTATGTATAGCTATATTATATTATAAACCCAGAAATGAGAGGAACTGGAGCTGCCACACAACAGAAATGAGAGGAACTGGAGCTGCCACTCATTTCTGACTGCAAATGTCAGATTTTTTTATTCTACTTTTCATTTATTATTTATCTTTTCATTATTATTTATTATATATTGTTTATATATTATTATTGGTCAGAACTGAGCACTCAGGCAGGTTTTATAGGGCTTGAGCTCAATGTTAGTCCTGGATTAAGCCAGGCATGATCCCAGTTGGAAAAGCAAAGGATCTTTGGTGTTCCCAAACCTAAAGCTTTGCTCTCACCACCTCAAGCCAGCTCTTGGGTGCAGCAGGAATTGGCAGCTCCCTGCTTGGCACTGGAGAGAGGAGTGGGTGATTAATAAACTAAATTATATTTAACTATATTATGTATAACTGTATTATATTATAAACCCAGAAATGAGAGGAACTGGAGCTGCCACTCAGCTGGGCATTTCTGACTGCAAATGTCAGATTTTTTATTCTACTTTTCATTTATTATTTGTCTTTTCATTATTATTTATTGTATATTGTTTATATATTATTATTGGTCAGAACGGAGCACTCAGGCAGGTTTTATGGGGCTTGAGCTCAATGTTAGTCCTGGATTAAGCCAGGGCTGGAAGTGTGAACAGCAAATAAACCTCTTTAGGGCAGCCAGGGGTGAGAGCTGGGCACTGGTGAGCTCAGGGCCATTCCCAACCCTCCTGCAAGGCTCCCAAGGAATACAAGAAATGGTTTCTTTTCCCTTTTTTTCCAGGATGGAAAAAGGTTCCTAATCCAAGCACTGGCAGAGAACTGGGATGGGGATTTTTATTCTCTGCCCACACGTGAGGTGTGAGAAACAAATCCATGCTCACCAAAACCTTTGCAGATAAAAATCTCCTTTCATCCAGCACTTCTAGGCATTGGAATTATGTGATGGATTTTTTAAGGTGTCTCGAGTGATTCTATGATAGTTTTTAGGCCCAGATTTCCATAAACAACCCCTGCAAAGGATGGAAGTGACCCCACTGTTGCCTTTTTCCCAGTGGGGAAAAGGAAAGGAAACTCGAGACAATTTTAGTAAGGGGGAATACAAAAGAGGATCTTTATTTGAAGCCTTCAGGAGCAGTTATGGAAAGATGTCCACAAAACCCACCCTCACAAGGATGAGTACATATCTATAGGGGGTACATATTTATAAATAGTACATATTTATGGAGTTTAGGATATTAGCATAATTGATAAAAGGCACTAATTAAGAGGGCAAGTGGTGATGCAAATTTCCCCCCTTCTCTGGAGTCTTCCCCTGAGCACTGGCTGTGTTTTAGCCATAAAATTGTACCTCAAAAAGTTGTTCTGGGCCTTGGTTCCCAGGAAAAACCAAGATAGGACTGGGGCCCTGCACCTCCCAGGGCTTGGAGCTGTGGAATTTGTTTTGTCTTTCTGCCTAGGGAAGGGCCATGGAAAAGTACTGGGAAAAGTATCTACTAATACAATGGGCTACAGAGCTCCAAATATATGTGTGAAGAGTGCAGAGAACATATCAAAGAAAAAAAAGGTGTCAAAAATGAGGTTTACTTTCCTAGTAAAATTTTAAAAGTTTAATAAAAAGACAATAGGAGGCAGAAATAAAGCAAAGGGTTAAAAACTGTTGGGTGTTTGGTATTAAGAGTATACTGTTATCTTTGGAGATAATTTTAAATATTTTTAAAATTATATTAGCTTGTTGTATATTCATAGACTTTTATGTGTATTCACATTTTTCTATAATCTAGTTTACATGTTCTAGGAATATTTTGCATGGCCCCACCTTGGGTTTGTTTTTTAGAGCATTTGTTTATTGGCTGTGGTTTTGGTCTGTTTTTTTTTTTATTACTTTTAGTTTGGGCTTTGGTCTATATTTTCTTTAGATGCTGATAGTTGGTATATCAATAGTAGGATCTTCATGAAATGTTCACTGGATGTTGTCTTGACTAAACACAGTCCACTCATAAATATATCAGCTGCTACTGCTATTATGTCCGAGTTTTTGTTAATTCACAGAATCACTGGGATGGAGGAGACTTCCAAGATTGAGTCCAACCCAGCCTCAACACCTCAACTGAACCCTGGCACCCAGTGCCACATGCAGGCTTTGTTAAACACACCCAGGGATGGTGACTCCACCACCTCCCCAGGCAGAACTTTATCACTGTTTGCATGAAAAACTTTTCCCTAATATCCAACCTGTATTTCCCTTCACACAGCTTGTGGCTGTGACCTCTGGTTCTGTCAGTGCTGCCTGGAGAAAGAGCCCAGCCCCAGCTGAGCACACCCTAGGGTGCTGTAGAGAGGGACAAGGTCACCCCTGAGTCTCCTTTTCTCCAGGAGCACCCCCAGCTCCCTCAGTTGCTCCCCACAGGGCTCACATATTGTATTGTTGGCTTTTTGCAAATATTAAGATGAATTCTAGATGTATAATGTAAAAATAACTTTACTTTTATTTCTGCTATTATCTCTGCAACTCCCTGAAAGGTGGGTGCAGTCAGGTGGGGTCGGGCTCTTTCTCCAGGCAGCACTGACAGAACCAGAGGTCACCATCTCAAGCTGTGCCAAGGGAAATATAGGTTGGATATTAGGAAAAAGTTTTTTATGGAAAGAGTGATAAAGTTCTGGAATGTTCTGCCTGGGGAGGTGGTGGAGTCACCATCCCTGGGTGTGTTGAACAAAGCCTGCATGTGGCACTGGGTGCCAGGGTTCAGTTGAGGTGTTGGGGCTGGGTTGGACTCGATGATCTTGAAGGTCTCCTCCAACCCAGTGATTCAGTGATTCTGTAAATTCTGTGAATTCTGTAAATTCTGTGAATTCTGCATTTATAACAAAGGCAAAACCCAAAGGGCATCACCACTGCTGTGTCTGTGTCTTGCAGCAGCCCCTGGTGAGGCTGAAGGGAGGAGCCAACACGGGGGAAGGCCGCGTGGAGGTGCTGAAGAACGGCGAGTGGGGCACGGTGTGCGACGACAACTGGAACCTGGTGTCAGCCAGCGTGGTGTGCCGGGAGCTGGGCTTTGGCAGCGCCAAGGAGGCCATCACGGGAGCCAGGCTGGGCCAAGGTGAGCTCCACCATGCTCCAGGGAGCTCCACCACAGCTCCAGGGAGTTCCACCACAGCTCCAGGGAGCTCCACCACACTCCAGGGAGCTCCACCACGCTCCAGGGAGCTCCACCACAGCTCCAGGGAGCTCCACCACAGCTCCAGGGAGCTCCACCACACTCCAGGGAGCTCCACCACAGCTCCAGGGCGTTCCACCACACTCCAGGGAGCTCCACCACAGCTCCAGGGAGTTCCACCACAGCTCCAGGGAGCTCCACTACAGCTCCAGGGAGCTCCACCACACTCCAGGGAGCTCCACCACAGCTCCAGGGAGCTCCACCACAGCTCCAGGGAGTTCCACCACAGCTCCAGGGAGCCCTGGGCTTGGGAGAGTTCATCCCCAAACACCAGACGCCAGATTCATCCCCAAATTCATCCCCAGACACCAGACACCAAATTCATCCCCAGACACCAAATTCATCCACCAGCTCCTGACACCAAATTCATCCCCAAACATCGAATTCATCCCCAAACAACAGACACCAGATTCATCCCCAAATTCATCCCCAAATACCAAATTCATCCCCAAATTCATCCCCAAACACCTGACACCAAATTCATCCCCAAACACCAAATTCATCCCCAAACACCAACTTCATCCCCAAACACCAACTTCATCCCCAAATTCATCCCCAAACACCAAATTTATCCCCAAATTCATCTCCAAGCACCAAATTCATCCCCAAACACCAGACACCAAATTCATCTCCAAGCACCAAATTCATCCCCAAACACCAAATTCATCCCCAAGCACCAGACACCAAATTCATCCCCAAACACCAAATTCATCCCCAAGCACCAGACACCAAATTCATCCCCAAACACCAAATTCATCCACCAAGCACCAGGTTTATGTCCAAAAAAGGAGACAGAGGAGTCCTGGTACTTTATTCAAACAAAGGAAGAGGCCATGAGGTCCCTCAAATTTTTGGAGGATGCAGACTCCTTTTAATCCTAATTTTTCTCTCTCATTCCCCATTGGCTGAGGTACTTGAGAGATGCAGACTTCCCAAATCCCCTAATCCAGACCCCCTTCTAATGTATCACCCCTCTGTCTTTTCCTTGTGTCCATCAGTGGAATTCCTATGGAATTTATGGTTCCTTCCATTGTTTCTTTCATCTCTCAGTATCCAATTTTATTTAGCAGCAGACCCACAGCTTGTTTGTAAAGACAAATCCTTCATTCCTTTCACTGGTGCCCTGAATTAGGGAATGTTCCACCCCCAGGAACATCCCATAACTCAGGGCACGGTGGATTTTCATCGGGATGTTCAATTTGAGGACCAGGAATTTCTTCCCTAACCTTATTAAGTCTCTTGGGGCCAGACTGGAATTCTGTGACTTAAAAAGATTCCCTAAAAAAAAGCCTGGGGATGATGAGTTTGACCTTTTGCTCAGGCAGCTGTTCCTGAGCAAAAGGTCAAACTAAGCATCCCAGTAATTAATTCTTAACAACTCATCATTGTTCCAGTAATTAATTCTTAATTATCTCATCTGCTGCTCTGAAATTCCCTTTGAGTTGTTCTCCAGAACCACACCATGATGTAATGCATTACTAGAAGGTTCCTGGCAAAAAATGAGTCCTGGAGTCAGACTTCAAGCAGTCTAATTTAAGAGCAGGACAGTAATTTAGCTCATTATAAATAGAAGGGCATTTGAACAGCTCAGAGCCAGGTTTGGGTTTGGATTTCCTGTCTTTGGGAGTTGGTTTAAATCCCAAAAAGTGGTCAAAGGTGAACTGAAACCACCTGGTGATTCCCACACCCCGTTCCCAGGATGGAAATCAAAAAAAAAAAAAAAAAAAATACAGCAAACCCTTGTTGTGAGAATAGAAAATTTAAAAATTAAAAAATGTAAACTAAATCCTTGTTGTGAAAATAACCAAAAAAAACCCCAAAAAACAAAAAAACCCCAAACAAATAACAAAAAAAAAAAAAAAAAAAAAAAACCAAAAAAAACCCCAGAAGACAAGCATGATCTTGTGGGAATAACCAAAAAAAGACACCAAGCCCTTGCTGTCAGAATAACCAAAAAAAAGACACCAAACCCTTGGGAGAATAACCAAAAAAAAAAATGACACTAAGCCCTTGTGAGAATAACCAAAAAAAAAAAACCCAAAAAGACACCAAATCCTTGTTGTAAAAGTAACAAAAAAAAAAAATTACACCAAATCTTTGTTGTTAGAATAAAGGAAGTGGGGAAATTTCGAGACTAAAGGAATGGGGGGAAATTTGAAAAGAAAGGAATGGGGGAAAATTTGAAAATAAAGGAATGGGGGAAAATTTGAGAATAAAGGAATGGGGGAAATTCCTTCAGCTTAGAGAAGGGGAGAGAAGGAAAAAACACGTGGGTGTCCTGAGTCTGGGAAGCTTTAAAACTTGACCAAATCCACTGGATTTGCCAAAAACCCTCTTTGTGGCAGGCTGGAATTTGCTGATGTGTTTAAGGGGCTGTAGGAAACAGCCTCATCATCCTGGGGCTGCCACGTGAGGGAGGAGAACGTGGAACGCGCTGTTCCGCAGCCTGGAATCTCCCTCTGCCTTCCCACATGTTTCCCTTTCCATTTTTTTTTCCTTTTCCTTTTGCTCATCCATCAGTGCTGCCTGTCAGGAGTGTCCCTTGGGGTGGGTGATGTCCCTCCAGCAGCCAGAGGGTCACGTTTTGGTTGGAAAAGGAGATTTTTCTGGCCCTGGATGCTCAGGGAGCTGTCCAAGCTCTCCACGCCGTGTCCCGGTTTACACTTTATTCTGTTCCAGCTGCATCCCACGGGATTTGGGTTTTCTGAGGGTGCTTTGAAGGAGCAGCATCACCATGGGTGTGGGAGGCTGGATTTCACAGGCTAAATCAGCTCCCAGTGGCTGAACTGGGAGTCCATTTCACAGAACCACAGAATTCACAGAATCACAGAGTCACTGGGTTGGAAGAGACCTTCAAGATCATTGAGTCCAACCCAGCCCCAACACCTCAACTGAACCCTGGCACCCAGTGCCACATGCAGGCTTTGTTCAACACACCCAGGGATG
The DNA here is from genome assembly GCA_019023105.1 of Diglossa brunneiventris. Lineage (NCBI taxonomy): Eukaryota > Metazoa > Chordata > Aves > Passeriformes > Thraupidae > Diglossa > Diglossa brunneiventris. Next base: position 1,192,921 of record CM032374.1, read on the forward strand.
GTGACTCCACCACCTCCCCAGGCAGAACATTCCAGAACTTTAGCACTCTTTCCATAAAAAACTTTTTCCTAATATCCAACCTATGATATTTCCCTTGGCACAGCTTGAGACGCTGTCCTCTGGTTCTGTCAGTGCTGCCTGGAGAAAGTTAAGACAAAGTGGGAGAGCAGCGCCTTCCACAGAGCTCAGGGTGTGGGAGGAGGATTTATCCACCTTTCATAGACCCAGATTAAACAATTCACCCTTATTTCCACAAGAGGAGGAGACACTGAGCCCAGAGCTCAGCATTTTCACATTTTTTGGATGTGGTATTTTCAGAGACCCCCATCGAAGGGAGGAATGATGCATCTGGCTCCATGTTTTTAGAAGGTTAATTTATTTTATTATCTATATTATATTAAAAAATACTATACTAAACCACACTAAAGAATAGAGAAAAGATACAGACAGAAGGCTTAAAGATAATAAAGAAAAACTTGTGACTCCTTCCAGAGTCCCAACACAGCTGGACTGTGATTGATCATTAAATGAAAACAAGTCACATGTTGGATAAACAATCTCCAACCACATTCCAAAGCAGCAAAACACAGGAGAAGCAAATCAGATAATTATTGTTTTCTCTCTTTTTTTGTTTGTTTTCTTTTCTTTTCTTTTCTTTTTTTTTTTTTTTTGAGCATTCTCAGCTTCCCAGGAGAAGAATCCTGGGCAAAGAGATTTTTCAGAAAATATGACGGTGACACGTGGATGTGTTGATATCCTGGGAGGGAGAACATGGAATTAAACTCCAAGGAGTAGGTGAAGGCAAATGTTGGATGGACAGGCCTGATCCTGGGGGTTTTTAAGTGCAATGGCGTGGGAGGAAATAAAATTTTCCTCACATTTCAACATTTGGCTCCATTTCTGTGCCCCCATGTGCCATAATTTCCCCAAAAAGAGCAGCTCTGCCAGGGTTCTCTGGCTCTCAGAGAGGCCCTGCCCTTGTCCTTGGTCATCTTTGTCATCCTTGTCATCCCACTGGAATGGCTTTGCCAGGCTGGGAATGTTGGCCTGGCTCCCTCCTGCATTCCTGGAGCTTCTCCCTCCAGTTCTGGTCAGGGCTTTCCTCCCCCTCAGCCCTTTGGTGACTGCAGAATGACCAGAAGTGCTGCCAGCTCCAGATGGGAACCACAAACAGGATTTTAATGAGAGAGAGGCAAAAAAAGGGACCAGATTGCCATTCCCAGCAGCCTCCCCCAGGAATGTCCTCCCACCCTGTCGAGCTGTGGTGTGAGGGGTGGACACAGGGCTGGCCAAGTTGCCCAAACCCCATTAATAAATTGTGGGTGAAATTAAACCCAACACATTCACATCTCTGCCTTGTTGCTCTTTCTAACCAGTTTTGGAAGCAGGAGCTGAATTTTGCAGGAGGATCATTCCCTTCCATGCTTTTCTGATGGAAATTCCAATTTTCTGCTGCTGCTCATGCTGGCAAGACCCAAATTATTCCATTTTTCTGCCAGCACGTCGAGCCCATTCTCTGCAGTTGTTCTCTGCTGTTTCCCTCAGTGCTGGAATCCTCGACCTGCCCCAGATTTCTTTTCCTGACTCCTCATCCACCCTGTGGATGTTTCATTCACAGCCAACGTGTCAATGTCCCAGTTCTATGTCAGGAATGTCAGGCCTTGCCTGGAAGCAGATTCCAGCACAAAGACCCAGCCAAAAGGTCACAATTTGTGAATCTCTACAGCTGAAGTTTGTAAATTATGAAACTGTGGAAACTCTGTTTTTCCTGGGATTCTTGCATGCTTGAGTTGCAGAGAATACTGGAAAGAATTTAACGGTGAAATTATAACAATAATTTCACAGATTTTTTGTTTTTTTTTTACAAAAAATCAGCAGATTTTTTTCCAAGTTTTGAATGCTGGAGGTCACTGTGGTGTTCACAACCTGCTGGGGTATTCCCTCACCACACAAAAGGACTTTTTTCCGATTTTTTTCCCCAAGGAATGGGTCCCATCCACCTGAACGAGATCGACTGCACGGGCTTTGAGAAGTCGGTCACAGATTGCAAGTTCAACACCGAGTCCCAGGGCTGCAACCACGAGGAAGATGCTGCTGTGAGGTGCAACGTGCCAGCCATGGGCTTCCAGAACCAGGTGAGGAGCTGAGGGATCCAGGTGGGAGGGAATTTTGGGCGGGAATTTTGGGCAGGAATGGGGCAGGAATCGTATCACCCAAGCCATGAGTATTTAATTCAGGTTTTACCTAAAAAAGGAGGGGAAATGAGGATGAGTGTCCCATTTTATGTGGGTTCTGAGCTCCTCTGGACTCGTCTCAGAGTCCTGAAAATGAGGAAGGCCAGGTTGGAAGGGGCTTGGAGCAACCTGGGATGGTGGAAGGTCCCTGCCCATGGCAGGAGGTGGCACTGGGTGATTTTTAACCCAATTTTCAACCTCTTCCAATGCAACCATTCCATGATTCTGTGCTAAATGCATGAACCAGACACAGATTCCTGTGAGTGCTCCTGCCAAAGGTCTAAAGGAGCAGGGAAGGAAAGCTTTCCCAGGGAATTCCTGCAGCTGGTCCAACCCATTGAACTGCTGGGCTTGGCTGGACCATCCCCTGCCAAAGTGGGAGAAGAGCTGAACTCCCTGAGCTCAAACCCAGAGGAGACTCCCAGTGCTGCTCCATCCCTGGATGGTTCCCCAGTGCCTTCTCCTTGGGGAGCCCCTCCTGATCCACACAAAGATGGGACACTGTGCTGCACAGCCAGAATCATTTTCCTATGCTGCCCTGAGTCATTTTCCTATGAAAGATTTGGGAATGTGTTCATCTTTTCCTGACTCCTCATCCACCCTGTGGATGTTTTATTCACAGCCAACGTGTCAATGTCCCAGTTCTATGTCAGGAATGTCAGGTCTTGACTGGAAGCAGATTCCAGCACAAAGACCTAACTAAAAGGTCATAATCTGTGAGTCCCTACAGGTCAGCTCCTCTTTTTGCCAGACAGAATTCCCCCTGTGGGAGGGAAATTCCTCACCAGGGTTTCTCCAGCTCCATGCTAAAGGGGGAATTTTCTGCTGTGCAGCACCCAGGTCATTCCAGCTGGGGACATCCAATGATCCCAAAGTATTGGGGGAACAAAACCTTCATCCACAGCTGTTGCCCTTTCCCTGGGAAGTTTGCAGTGGGTTCAGGGGTTCCGTGTCCTTCCTGCAGCTTCGTCTGAGCGGGGGCCGCAACCCCTACGAGGGGCGCGTGGAGGTGCTGGCCGAGCGCAACGGGACCCTCAGGTGGGGCACGGTCTGCAGCCACAACTGGGGCACCGTGGAGGCCATGGTGGTGTGCAGGCAGCTGGGGCTGGGCTTCGCCAGCCACGCCTTCCAGGTGAGCCCTGGCCACCCCTAAACCTAACCCTAACCCTAACCCTAAACCTAACCCTAACCCTCACCTTAACCCTGACCCTAATCTTAACCCCAAGCCCAACCCTAACCCTAACTCTAACCCTAACCCTAACCCTAACCCAGCCCTTGCCTGGGCCTCACATCTGCATGGGTGGGTTAGGGGTGCTGGACGAGGAGGAAGGGTCATTCCAAAAGGAGCTTCAAGAGTTATTGGAATATTTACCAATACAGCTGGACAGGATGTGCCTGAGCTTGTCTGGCCCTTGGTGCTGAACCAAACAGCAGCACTGTGGTGTTTCACCCCACAGACACTTTGGGCTGGCTGGGTGTGTGGTGTTTCACCCCACAGACACTTTGGGCCCTGGGGTGTGTGGTTTTCACCCCACAGACACTTTGGGCTGGCTGGGTGTGTGGTGTTTCACCCCACAGACACTTTGGGCTGGCTGGGTGTGTGGTGTTTCACCCCACAGACACTTTGGGCTGGCTGGCTGTGTGGTGTTTCACCCACAGACACTTTGGGCTGGCTGGGTGTGTGGTGTTTCACCCCACAGACACTTTGGGCTGGCTGGGTGCTGCAGTTGGCACTGGAGACAAGTCCAGGCCTGCAGGAGCTCTGGTGGTGCTGGGATGGAGCTTCCCCCCATAACAGGGGCTGCTCCTCAGGTTTCCTTTCCCTCTGTGGAGAAGCTTTAAGGCCATGGTGAAGGAAAGGAGTCGGTTCTGATGGAGGCTTTGGATCCAGAGCTTTATTCTGGCCCACAGGCCTCTGAATGCAGCACCAGCTCCAACAGAGCTCCCTGACCCCGTGGTTGCTGCTCTTTGAACCCCGGGCAGAGGGGCAGGAAGGGGTAGGGATCCACCAAGCAGGGACAGGAGGGGAGGGACAAAGGGACAAAGGACACCTGGATGGCCCAATGCCCCCCGGGGGTAGAGGGCATCCTTTGAATCTGCCAATCACTCGATGCCTTCTGGAATTCCAGGACTGACAGACAGTGCTGGGAGGGGTCAGGGAGGGGAAAGGAGAGGTGACTGACACACCTGGCAGGGAATTATCAGGGGAGGGATCCGAAGTTCTGGGGTAAACCCTAAAATCACAACGCAACAAAGAGTGGAGCTGGAAAGACCTTGAGAGTAAAATCTCCTTGTACAACACCGTGGAGGTGGGGATTTGGAGTAGACAGAGCTGTGGATGATAAAAAGTGAGGGAACTTCATCAGGAACTGGAATGATGGGATAAGGGGGAATGGCTTCCTACTGCCAGACAGCAGGGTTGGAGGGAATACTGGGAATAAATTCTGCTGTAGGGCTGTGGTGAGGTCCTGGGATGGAATTCCCAGAGGAGCTGTGGTTGTCCCATCCCTGGAAGTGTCCAAGGCCAGCTTGGAGCAACCTGGGATAGTGGAAGGTGTCCCTGCCCGGGTGGGACTGGATGAGTTTTAAGACTTTTAAGGATTTGGTGATAAACATTCTGCTTCCCTGAGTTCTCTGTTGTTTTCTCACAGCTCAGGTTTCCTGACATTCACCAATCCCTGCTTGGGCTGGTGCCTGCATGCAGGTTCTTGTCCCTCCCTGAAATGCAGAGGTCAGGTTCAAACTGGGCTCAGGTCTCCTGAAAAAATGGGATTTTGTTCCTGGAGTTGCTCCGGTGCAGCTCCATGAATTGTTGGCATTCCCAGCTCCTCCCTGCCCCAAACCCTCCCTGCTCCTGCATGGCCAGGAGTGACACCTCAGTTCTGCCCCACCCCTGGGAGTGTCCAAGGCCAGGCTGGACAGGGCTTGGAGCGGGCTGGGCTGGTGGAAAGTGTCCCTGCCCATGGGATGAGCAATCCAAACCATTCCATGACCTCTGCCACCCTGGGCTCATGGACAGATCCCAGCCATTCTCCACGGCCAGGGAGGGATCTGCAGGTCCTCAGGGGACACTCAGGGCTTGGACACCCAGCAGGAAGGAGGCTGGAGCTGCCCACGAGCTGCTGGAGCCATTCCCTGCTCCAACTGCTTCCTCCAGCTGATTTCTCCCCATCAAACCCCAGGAGCTGAGGATCTCCACATCCCTGAGCGTGGCCTTTCCGACCGCCTGGCTCTGTTGACACAGCCCTGGGAGTCCAGTGAGGAAAAGGCATTTTTTCCCTGAGCTGAGGCTGCTGGAATTTGGAACAGAAAAGGCTCTTATGCTGCCCCAGCTCCAGGAGCATAAAGCCCCAGTGTGCAGAACAGGGCAGCCCTGTGTGCTCCCAGCCTTCCCAAACAGCCGGGGGCAACGGGAGCCGGGGGATGCCGGGGGTTCTTTTCCTGGAAACTGCTCCCAGCTTGGGCACCGAACGATCTCAGAGGATTTTTTTAGATTCTTTCTCCCCTTCCCTTCTCCCAAGTTTGGGGGTTTGGGAGTTGACGTTGTGTTATTCCCATGAGTTTTGTAAAACTGGGGGATGATGAGAGGAGAGGAAGTTTCATCAAGAACTGGAATGATGGGACAAGGGGGAATGGCTTCCCACTGCCAGAGGACAGAGTTAGATGGGATGTTGAGAATAAATTCCCCACTGCTAGAGGACAGAGTTAGATGTGATATTGAGAATAAATTCCCCACTGCTAGAGGACAGAGTTAGATGGGATATTGAGAATAAATTCCCCACTGCTAGAGGACAGAGTTAGATGGGATATTGAGAATAAATTCCCCACTGCCAGAGGACAGAGTTAGATGGGATATTGAGAATAAATTCTTCCCTGGAACAGTGGTGAGGTCCTGGGATGAAATTCCCAGAGCAGCTGTGGCTGCCCCTGGATCCCTGGGAGTGCCCAAAACCAGGTTTAAACAACCTGGGATGGTGAGAGGTGTCCCTCTCCATGGCATGGGGTGGGACTGGATGGGATTCAAGGTTTTTAAGGATTTGGTGACAAAACTTCAGCTTCCCTGAGACCCCTGTTCCAGCATCCCTTGATGGATGTGAGGTCTTGCCCTGATCTTCCCTGGTGGGAGAATCCCCACTTCAGGCAGCTAAATATTTCCCTAAGAGCCACTAAACCCCAAGGAATGTGTGAAACGCCATTTCCTGCCTTTTTTCTTTTTGCCCAGGAAACGTGGTACTGGCACGGGGACGTCAGCGCCGACGACGTGGTGATGAGCGGGGTGAAGTGCTCGGGGACAGAGATGTCCCTGTCCCACTGCCGGCACGACGGGGCCCACGTGTCCTGCCCCAGGGGAGGGGGACGCTTCGGGGCCGGCGTGTCCTGCTCTGAGAGTGAGTGACCCGGGATGTACCCCCCGGGCAAGGGGTGCGCAGGGCAACGGGGGCACCTGGGTGCGTCAAAGCAGCGCGGAATTGTAACTCCCTGAGAGCTTCTGGCTGTGGCTGCCCCATCCCTGAGAGTGTCCAAGGGCAGCTTGGAGAGAGCTGGGATTGTGGAAGGTGTCCCTGCCCGTGGTGGGGTGGGGTGAGATCCATGGGATCCATGGGACAGATGGGATGGGATGGGATCCATGGGATGGGATCCATGGAATAGATGGGATGGGATGGGATGGGATGGGATGGGATGGGATGGGATGGGATGGGATGGGAGGGGTGGGATGGGATGGGATGGGATGGGATGGGATCCATGGAATAGATGGGATGGGATCCATGGGATGGGATCTATGGGATTTATGGGATGGGATCTATGGGATTTATGGGATGGGATCTATGGGATGGGATGGGATCCATGGGATGGGATCCATGGGATGGGATCCATGGGATGGGATGGGATCTATGGGATAGGATGGGATGGTATCCATGGGATGGGATGGGATGGGATGGGATAGGATGGGATCCATGGGATGGGATGGGATCTATGGGATAGGATGGGATCCATGGGATGGGATAGGATCTATGGGATGGGATCTATGCGATCTATGGGATGGGATCCATGGGATGGGATCCATGGGATGGGATGGGATCTATGGAATGGGATGGGATCTATGGAATCCATGGGATGGGATGGGATGGGATGGGATGGGATGGATGGGATGGGATGGGATGGGATGGGATGGGATGGGATGGTCAGTTGTTCCCCCCAGGCTTTTCCTACTCAAACTCAGAGTAGGATTAATTTGGATATTCAGGAGAAATTGTTCTTTTTGAGAGTGGTGAGGGAACTTCATCAGGAACTGGAATGAGGGGATAAGGGGGAATGGCTTCCTACTGCCAGACAGCAGCGTTGGAGGGAATACTGGGAATAAATTCTGCTGTAGGGCTGTGGTGAGGTCCTGGGATGGAATTCCCAGAGGAGCTGTGGTTGTCCCATCCCTGGAAGTGTCCAAGGCCAGCTTGGAGCAGCCTGGGATAGTGGAAGGTGTCCCTGGCTGTGGCAGGGAGTGGAATGGGATGGGATCTAGGGTCCATATTCCCATATGGTGAATTGTTCCCCCCAAGGTTTTCCTGCTCAAACTCAGAGTAGGATTAGATTGGATATTCAGGAGAAATCCTTCCCTGGGAGGCTGGGGAGGGGCTGGAATGGATTCTCTATAGAAGCTGTGGCTGCTCCATGCCTGGAAGTGTCCGTGGCCAGGTTGGACAGGGCTTGGAACAACCTGGGATAGTGGGAGGTGTTGGGGCTGGAAGTGGCTGCTCCTTAAAATCCCTTCCCAGCCAAACCATTCCATGGCCCTCCAATTAGCAGAGTCTGATTAGTATTCCATGTCAGGTCATTCCATGGCCCTCTGATTAGCATTGAGTGAGCCTGAGGAGCTCAGTGGCAGGACCATCCTGCACCTCCAGCAGCCACTTTCATATTGGAATACCACCAATACTATGGACAGGACGTGCCTTGGTTTGTCTGGCCCTTGGTGCTGAACTAAACAGCAGCACTGTGGTGTTTCACCCCAGAGACACTTTGGGCTGGCTGGGTGTGTGGTGTTTCACCCCACAGACACTTTGGGCTGGCTGGGTGTGTGGTGTTTCACCCCACAGACACTTTGGGCTGGTGGGTGTGTGGTGTTTCACCCCACAGACACTTTGGGCTGGCTGGGTGTGTGTGTTTCACCCCACAGACACTTTGGGCTGGCTGGGTGTGTGGTGTTTCACCCCACAGACACTTTTGGCTGGCTGGGTGTGTGGTGTTTCACCCCACAGACACTTTGGGCTGGCTGGGTGTGTGGTGTTTCACCCCACAGACACTTTGGGCTGGCTGGGTGTGTGGTGTTTCACCCACAGACACTTTGGGCTGGCTGGCTGTGTGGTGTTTCACCCCACAGACACTTGGGCTGGCTGGGTGTGTGGTGTTTCACCCCACAGACACTTTTGGCCGGCTGGGTGTGTGGGTGTTCACCCCACAGACACTTTGGGCTGGCTGGGTGCTGCAGCTGGGCACTGCAGACAAGTCCAGGCCTGCAGGAGCTCTGGTGGTGCTGGGATGGAGCTTCCCCCCAGAACAGGGGCTGCTCCTCAGGTTTCCCTCTGTGGAGAAGCTTTAAGGCCATGGTGAAGGAAAGGAGTCGGTTCTGATGGAGGCTTTGGATCCAGAGCTTTATTCTGGCCCACAGGCCTCTGAATGCAGCAGCAGCTCCCACAGAACTCCCTGACCCCGTGGTTGCTGCTCCTTTGAACCCCGGGCAGAGGGGCAGGGAAGGGGCAGGGAGCCACCAAGCAGGGACAGGAGGGGAGGGACAAAGGGACAAAGGACACCTGGATGGCCCAATGCCCCCCGGGGGTAGAGGGCATCCTTTGGATCTGCCAATCACTCGATGCCTTCTGGAATTCCAGGACTGACAGACAGTGCTGGGAAGGGGAAGGAGAGGTGACTGACACACCTGGGAGGGAATTATGAGGGAGGGATCCAAGTCACACTGCAACACTTTCGGTGATTTTATTTTATTTAAACCACCCATTCCTCACTGCAGCCGCCCCTGACCTGGTGCTGAACGCGGAGCTGGTGGAGCAGACGGCCTACCTGGAGGACAGGCCCATGTTCCTGCTGCAGTGTGCCCTGGAGGAGAACTGCCTGGCCAGCTCGGCCCACAACACCTCGCTGACCTCGGGCTACCGGCGCCTGCTGCGCTTCAGCTCCCAGATCCACAACAACGGCCAGTCCGACTTCCGGCCCAAGAACGGCCGCCACGCCTGGGTGTGGCACGACTGCCACCGGTGGGTGTCACAGCCCGGGCTCGCTGCCGCCCCCAGCCCCTCCTGCTGCCACGGGGAGGTCTTGTCCCACCTTTGTCCTGGTTTTGTCCCGGTTTTGTGCCAGTTTTGTCCTGGATTTGTGCCAGTTTTGTCCCAGCTTTGTCCTGGTTTTGTCCTGGTTTTGTCCTGGTTTTGTCCCAGCTTTGTCCTGGTTTTGTGCCAGTTTTGTCCCAGCTTTGTCCTGGTTTTGTCCTGGTTTTGTGCCAGTTTTGTCCTGGTTTTGTGCCAGTTTTGTCCCAGCTTTGTCCTGGTTTTGTCCTGGTTTTGTCCCAGCTTTGTCCTGGTTTTGTCCTGGTTTTGTGCCAGTTTTGTCCAGTTTGTCCCAGTTTTATCCCAGCTTTGTCCCGGTTTTGTTACAATTTTTTCCTGGTTTTGTCCCAGTTTTGTCCCAGTTTTGTAGCAACTTTGTCCCAGTTTTGCCTCGGTTTTGTCCCGGTTTTGTCCCAGTTTTGTCCCAATTTTGTCCTGGTTTTGTCCTGGTTTTGTCCCAGCTTTGTCCCGGTTTTGTCCCCGTTTTGTACCTGCTTTGTCCCAGTTTTGTCCCAGCTTTGTCTCGTTTTCACCCAGTTTTGTCCCAGTTTTGTCCCGGTTTTGCCCCAGCTTTGTCCCAGTTTTGTCCGAGCTTTGTCTGGTTTTCACCCAGTTTTGTCTCAGTTTTGTCCCAATTTTGTCCCAGTTTTGCCCCTCAGATTTTGTCCCAGCTTTGTCCGAGCTTTGTCCCAGTTTTGCCCCAGTTGTGTCCCAGTTTGCCCCTCAGTTTGGTGGTTGTAAGCAGCATTCCCTGGATTTTGGGAATTCTTTCTTCCTTCGGTTCTTTCTTCGTTCAGTTCCTGAGCAGTTCTGAGTTGGGCGCTGTCTGTGCCTCGCTCTGAGCTGAGCTTTGCAGACAGGCCCTGCTGGGTGCCAGTGCAGGGCTCCAGGGCTGCCATGGGCATTCCCAGGTGCCATTTGTGGGGTTTTTGTAGGAATTCAGGCCAGGCCTCCAGTCTGTGCCCATGGGTGGGGTGGGGGGAATTGTCTGGGTCCAAAAACAGCCACTGGCGCTGGGGAGGAGGGAAAGGAGAGGAATTATTTCTGTCTGAGCTGTGTGAAATGGAAAATGGGGGTTTGGAGGGACATTTTGGGGCACAGGGGAAGGGGTGGTTGTGGTGAACTAGAGATGGAGCAGCTCTGCTGGGAGGAAAGGCTGAGGGAACTGGGAATGTTCAGCCTGGGGAAGGGAGGGATCCAGGGACACCTCAGAGCCCCTTGCAGGGCCTGAAGGGGCTCCAGGAGAGCTGGAGAGGGACTGGGGACAAGGATGGAGGGACAGGACACAGGGAATGGCTCCAGACTGGGAAAGGGGAGATTTGGGTGGGAGATTGGGAAGGAATTCCTGGCTGAGAGGGTGGGGAGGAGCTGGGATGGAATTCCCAGGGAGCTGTGGCTGCCCCTGGATCCCTGGCAGTGCCCAAGGCCAGGCTGGAGCAGCCTGGGACAGTGGGAGCTGTGCCTGCCATGGCAGGGGTGGCTCTGGGTGGGATTTAATTCCCTTCCAACCCAAACCATTCCCTGATTTTCTGACACCTGGGAGCTGAGTTTGCACAGACAGGACATGGGAACTCTTCACCCACCACATACAGATTACCTGACCAGTTTCTCACCTGGAGGAGGAACCAAAAATGCTGGAATTCTGCATTTTTTATGCATCTCAACACCACTAAAACTGTCAGCAGCTGGGAGGTGGTTTTGCATTTATTTTTGACAAAATTCATCCCATAAATGCATCATTTTTCAAGGAATTAAGACAGTTTTGGGGAAATTGAGGGGGGGAAAGGGAGCTGGAGGCCATCCAGGCGCTTTGCTGTGAAATGTGGACTGGTACAAGGTGGATTTTTACCTAATTTGAGGTAAAAGGCAGTGAAATGATTCCATGCACAGCTCCTGTCCTGCTTAAAAAACTGGGAAAACACCAGAGTGGTAAATTTTAAATCTTAGAGTTCTTTATAATCTTCCCAAAGAGCTGAGACGTGCAGGTAGCACTGAAAAAGGGGGAATTTGGAGCAATTTTGGACACGGTGGAAGGGAGGTGGGATGGGAAAGGGTGAGCAAGAGGCCAGGAGCCATCTGTGCTCCAAACTGGAACCAGTTTAGATGGACAGGGATGAACTCAATCCCTCTTCAGTCTTTCCAGTCTGTGAACAGCAGAGTGTAAACAGCCCAGGGAGTGACTCAGGCATAGCTCAGAAACTGAGTCAGGCTCGAGAAGCTCAAACTCGCATCAAATTCATTGATTTGAGCCAAATCTGCCTCAAATCAACAGCCTAGCCTTGGCCTTGGGCCTCTGCTCTGCCTCCTGCCCTGGGAGCTCCTGTTTGGATGTGGAAGTAGAATAAAAATGGGAAAGACCCCAAGCAGGGAGTGGAAAATGATTTCATTTTTCATTCTGGCAGATGGCAATTTCTGGGCTGTTTTGGTTTTTTTTTAGTGAGGGGAAACGCAGGAAAAATTTCCTCCCCTTCCCCTTTTGCTCATGCCCCATCTGTAAATCTGTGAGCAATGGTGGTGATTGGAAGTGTTTCAGCCTTGATTATTTTTACAGCTGGAAAGGAGTGGAATTATGCCCATTTTCTTCTTTTTTTTTTCTTTTTTTTTTTTTTTTTTTTCTTTTTTTTTTTTTTTAATTCTTAAGCAACTGGTTCTGAGTTAGGCCCTGTCTGAGCCTCGCTTTGCAGCTGGGCCCTGCTGGGTCTCAGTGCAGGGTTCCAGGGCTGGGATGGGCATTCCCAAAGCTGGGATGGGCATTCCCAAAGCTGGGATAGGCATTCCCATACCTGGGATACCCATTCCCACAGCTGGGATAGGCATTCCCACAGCTGGGATGGGCATTCCCACAGCTGGGATGGGCATTCCCAAAGCTGGGATACCCATTCCCAAAGCTGGGATAGGCATTCCCAAAGCTGGGATACCCATTCCCAAAGCTGGGATACCCATTCCCAAAGCTGGAATATACATTCCCATACCTGGGATACCCATTCCCACAGCTGGGATAGGCATTCCCAAAGTTGGGATGCACATTCCCAAAGCCAGGACAGACATTCCCAAAGCTGGGATAGGCATTCCCACAGCTGGGATAGGCATTCCCAATGCTGAAATACCCATTCCCAAAGCTGGGATGGGCATTCCCACAGCTGGGATAGGCATTCCCAATGCTGAAATACCCATTCCCAAAGCTGGGATGGGCATTCCCACAGCTGGGATAGGCATTCCCAAAGCTGGGATGGGCATTCCCACAGCTGGGATAGGCATTCCCACAGCTGGGATGGGCATTCCCAAAGCTGGGATACCCATTCCCAAAGCTGGGATACCCATTCCCACAGCTGGGATGGGCATTCCCACAGCTGGGATAGGCATTCCCAAAGTTGGGATAGGCATTCCCAAAGCTGGGATACGCATTCCCACAGCTGGGATAGGCATTCCCAAAGCTGGGATAGGTATTCCCAAAGCTGGGATGGGCATTCCCACAGCTGGGATAGGCATTCCCACAGCTGGGATAGGCATTCCCAAAGCTGGAATACCCATTCCCAAAGCTGGGATGGGCATTCCCAAAGCTGGGATAGGCATTCCCACAGCTGGGGTGGGCATTCCCACAGCTGGGATGGGCATTCCCAAAGCTGGGATGGGCATTCCCACAGCTGGGATGGGCATTCCCAAAGCTGGGATAGGCATTCCCATACCTGGGATACCCATTCCCAAAGCTGGGATGGGCATTCCCATACCTGGGATACCCATTCCCACAGCTGGGATAGGCATTGCCAAAGCTGGGATGGGCATTCCCAAACCTGGGATGGGCATTCCCAAAGCTGGGATAGGCATTCCCAAAGCTGGGATGGGCATTCCCAAAGCTGAGATATACATTCCCAAAGTTGGGATGGGCATTCCCAAAGCTGGGATAGGCATTCCCAAAGTTGGGATAGGCGTTCCCAAAGCTGGAATATACATTCCCATACCTGGGATACCCATTCCCATAGCTGGGATGGGCATTCCCAAAGCTGGGATGGGCATTCCCAAAGCTGGAATATACATTCCCATACCTGGGATACCCATTCCCATAGCTGGGATGGGCATTCCCACAGCTGGGATAGGCATTCCCAATGCTGGAATACCCATTCCCAAAGCTGGGATGGGCATTCCCAAAGCTGGGATGGCATTCCCAAAGCTGGGATGGGCATTCCCACAGCTGGGGTGGGCATTCCCACAGCTGGGATGGGCATTCCCAAAGCTGGGATGGGCATTCCCAAAGCTGGGATACCCATTCCCACAGCTGGAATACCCATTCCCATACCTGGGATACCCATTCCCAAAGCTGGGATAGGCATTGCCAAAGCTGGGATGGGCATTCCCACAGCTGGGATGGGCATTCCCAAAGTTGGGATGGGCATTCCCAAAGCTGGGATGGCATTCCCACAGCTGGGATAGGCATTCCCAAATCTGGGATGGGCATTCCCAAAGTTGGGATGGGCATTCCCAAAGCTGGGATGGCATTCCCAAAGCTGGGATGGCATTCCCACAGCTGGGATAGGCATTGCCAAAGCTGGGATAGGCATTCCCAAAGCTGGGATGGGCATTCCCAAAGCTGGGATACCCATTCCCATACCTGGAATACCCATTCCCATAGCTGGGATAGGCATTCCCAAAGTTGGGATGCACATTCCCAAAGCCAGGACAGACATTCCCAAAGCTGGGATAGGCATTCCCACAGCTGGGATAGGCATTCCCAATGCTGGAATACCCATTCCCAAAGCTGGGATGGGCATTCCCAAAGCTGGGATAGGCGTTCCCAAAGCTGGGATGGCATTCCCAAAGCTGGGATGGGCATTCCCAAAGCTGGGATAGGCATTCCCACAGCTGGGATGGGCATTCCCAAAGCTGGGATAGGCATTCCCAAAGCTGGGATAGGCATTCCCACAGCTGGGATGGGCATTCCCAAAGCTGAGATATACATTCCCAAAGTTGGGATGGGCATTCCCAAAGCTGGGATAGGCATTCCCAAAGTTGGGATAGGCGTTCCCAAAGCTGGGATGGGCATTCCCATACCTGGGATACCCATTCCCATAGCTGGGATGGGCATTCCCAAAGTTGGGATGCACATTCCCAAAGCCAGGACAGACATTCCCAAAGCTGAGATACGCATTCCCACAGCTGGGATACCCATTCCCAATGCTGGAATACCCATTCCCAAAGCTGGGATACACATTCCCAAAGCTGGAATATACATTCCCATACCTGGGATACCCATTCCCAGTGCTGAGATACCCATTGCCAAAGCTGGGATACACATTTTTATACCTGGGATACCCATTGCCAAAGCTGGGGTGACACAGGGTGGTTTCAGGTCCCACTCCAGGTGTGTCCCTGCTCCCTCATGCCCTGGATTTGCTCCCAGTTCCAAGGCTGGGCTCAAATCCGAGGTGTTGCATCAGCTGCTGTGCCCAGCCCTGACCACGTGCAGTCCAGCTGGGCTAAAGCTCAGCTTAACTCTCTGCTGAGCCAGCAGTGGGGCTTAAAAACTCAATGTCCCCTGAGTCCAATGTCACCCAAACCCTGCTGGGTCCGGCTTTGCTAGTCAGGGATCTAAACATGGACTCTGGGTTCTCTGCTGACTTTTGCTGGAATGTTCCCCGGGCTGGGCTGACACATCCCAGTTTAAAACCAGGAAGTGTCTCCCGGGTGAAAACCCAGCTCTGAGCAGGGTGAAAGAAGCTGTTCCAGCTGTTGCTTTTTGCTGATAAATTCACATTCTGCTGCTTAAAAAGTTAAATCATAAAAGCAGCCAGGTCTTGGCACAGCCAGCTCTGTGTGGAATATTCCTGGGAAATGATGGGGCTGCTCCAAGGGATGATTTTTTTTTGGTGGATTTTTTGCCCTTCCTGCCACTATAAAACATCGTGATCCCACAAAAGTTGGAGCAAGGGACTTAATAAATGTCCCAGCCAGGTTGGACAGGGCTTGGAGCAACCTGGGGTAGGGGGAGGTGTCTCTGCTGTGGGCAGGACGGAACAAAGTGATCCTTAAATCCCTCCCCATCAAACCAGTCTGGGATTCCATGTAAATAAATCCCAGGAGGCAGCAGGATGGGTGATGGAGCCGCACAGGATCATCCCCAGGGAATGTTTCCTGGCTGGAATTGTCCCACTCCTGCAGCTCCCCTTCAGCCCTGGTAATTAAAGGGGAATTAATTACAGGGGTAAATTACTGATCCCTCGGGATAATTGTCCCTGTGTGTCCCCACAGGCACTACCACAGCATGGAGGTGTTCACCCACTACGACCTCCTGAACCTCAATGGCACCAAGGTGGCCGAGGGACACAAGGCCAGCTTCTGCCTGGAGGACACCGAGTGCGAGGCAGGTCTGTGCCAGGGCCCCGTGTCCCGGGAATTCCGTCCTCTTCCCAAGCAGGTGACGGCTCCTGAGGGCTGAACATGGCCTGGCAGGAGCCAGGAACCAGGCCTGGGTGGATGGATGGAGAGATGGATGCATGGATGGATGGATGGATGGATGGATGGATGGATGGATGGATGGATGATGGATGGATGGAGGATGGATGGATGGATGATGGATGGATGGATGGATGGATGATGGATGGATGGATGGATGGATGGATGGATGGATGGATGGATGGATGGATGGATGATGGATGGATGGATGGATGGATGGATGGATGGATGGATGGATGGATGGATGATGGATGGATGGATGATGGATGGATGGATGGATGATGGATGGATGGATGGATGGATGATGGATGGATGGATGGATGGATGGATGGATGGATGGATGGATGGATGGATGGATGATGGATGGATGGATGGATGGATGGATGGATGGATGGATGGATGGATGATGGATGGATGGATGGATGATGGATGATGGATGGATGGATGGATGATGATGATGGATGGATGGATATGGATGGATGAGGGATGGATGGATGGATGGATGGATGGATGGATGGATGAGGGATGGATGGATGGATGGATGGATGGATGATGGATGGATGGATGGATGGATGATGGATGGATGGATGGATGGATGGATGGATGGATGGATGGATGGATGGATGATGGATGGATGGATGGATGGATGGATGGATGGATGATGGATGATGGATGGATGGATGGATGGATGGATGGATGGAGGGATGGATGGATGATGGATGGATGATGGATGATGGATGGATGGATGGATGATGGATGATGGATGGATGGATGGATGGATGGATGGATGGATGGATGGATGGATGGATGATGGATGGATGGATGGATGGATGGATGGATGGATGGATGGATGATGGATGGATGGATGGATGGATGGATGGATGGATGGATGGATGGATGATGGAATAGATCAATGGGATGGATGGACGATGCATGGATGGGAACCCCCAGGTCCCCCATTCTCTTTTCCACCCTCAGCTCCCTCCATCCCAACTCTGAGCTGCTCCAGAATCCAAAACTTTGCATTTTCTGCTCCCCACCCAGTGAGGAGTTCCAAAAGAAGCCTCCAGCTGCTGGAAGGTGGCAGCTCCTTAAATCTCACCCAAAACTGCCCTGGAGTTTATCCCTGTCCATGGGGAACAACCAGGAATTTCCTGGGAATTCTGCCATGGATTGAACACTTTTTGCCTCGATTCTGCTCCTTCAGACGTGCAGAAACAGTACGAGTGTGCCAACTTTGGGGAGCAGGGGATCACCGTGGGCTGCTGGGACGTTTATCGGCACGACATCGACTGCCAGTGGATCGACATCACCGACGTCCCCCCTGGGGATTACCTCTTCCAGGTGGGACAGACGGGTTTGGGACACCCCTGCTGCTTTTATTTTACCAGTCAGATCCAGAATTCACCAAATGTGTTCATTTGACACCTCCAAGTTCTGTTTATAAAGGGATTCTATTCCCAGGTGCCTTAAAGATAAGGGATTATCACCAGGATAATCAGCACACGCTCCCAAGGGAAATATCAGGGCCCATGAGCACAGTTTGGAGATTAAAGTCCTAAAAAATCCAAGTCCAGCTAATCCTAGATAGGCCCAGCCCAGCTGATGTTGTTGACAGTGTTGTCACACCCCCAAAGCACAGCACCCCGCTTTGGAGCTGGTTGTAAGCAACATTCCCTGAATTTTGGGATTCCCAGGTGCTGGTTTTGGGGTTTTTGCAGGAATTCGGGCCCATGGGGGGAATTCCCTGGGTCCAAAAACAGCCACTGCCATTGGAGAGGAGGGAAAGGAGAGGAATTATTTCTGTCTGAGCTGTGTGAAATGGAAAATGGGGGTTTGGAGGGACATTTTGGGGCTCAGGGGAAGGGGTGGTTGTGGTGAACTAGAGATGGAGCAGCTCTGCTGGGAGGAAAGGCTGAGGGAACTGGGAATGTTCAGCCTGGAGAAGGGAAGGATCCAGGGAGAGCTCAGAGCCCATTGCAGGGCCTGAAGGGGCTCCAGGAGAGCTGGAGAGGGACTGGGGACAAGGATGGAGGGACAGGACACAGGGAATGGCTCCAAACTGGGAAAGGGGAGATTTGGGTGGGAGAATGGGAAGGAATGAGGGTGGGGAGGGGCTGGGATGGAATTCCCAGGGAGCTGTGGCTGCCCCTGGATCCCTGGCAGTGCCCAAGGCCATGCTGGAGCACCTGGGACAGTGGGAGCTGTGCCTGCCATGGCAGGGGTGGCTCTGGATGGGATTTAATTCCCTTCCAACCCAAACCATTCCCTGATTTTCTGACACCTGGGAGCTGAGTTTGCACAGACAGGACATGGGAACTCTTCACCCACCCAGCAGGTGAGCAGTTCCTCACCTGGAGACCCAAGGGGCTTTCCTTTTCCCAGGGAATGGCTTCCACTGCCCGAGGGCAGGGATGGATGGCATTTTGGGAGGGAATTCCCAGGGAGCTGTGGCTGCCCCTGGATCCCTGGCAGTGCCCAAGGCCAGGCTGGAGCACCTGGGACAGTGGGAGGTGTCCCTGCCATGGCAGGGGTGGCTCTGGATGGGATTTCAGGTCCCTTCCCACCCCAACCATCCCAGGATTCCCTGACTGAGCCTTTCTTCCCTCACCTGCTTTTATTCAACTCATTTCTCTCCCTTTACAAAACGAATCATATTTTCATTTTTAGCTAAAAAATGCCGTAAAAAACAACTGATTCTGCCAAATCCCCCTTTCAACAACCCCACCCTTGTCCCTCCACCCCTCCCAGGTCGTGATCAACCCCAACTATGAGGTGGCAGAGTCGGATTATTCCAACAACGTCATGAAATGCCGGAGCCGCTACGACGGGCAGCGCATCTGGATGTACAACTGCCACATAGGTGAGGGCTGGCATCCCCCAGGCACGCTCCAAGGATTCCTCTCACACAAGGAATTTCGTGTTTCCCCCCCTTGAAAAGCTCTGGTGCAATCCCAGTGTCCTGGGCAATTCCTTCTTCCCAAAATCCAAATATTTTGCCAAGCTGGGATCTCTCACAAAGCTTCTCTTGGAAAACAAACAAAGCAGTGGGAAAGAGAATTCCTGCTGTACCAGGCAGGAATTTAAATGTCCCTGGAATGTCAGGGAAATCTCTCTTTTCTTGGGAAAATTTAAAATATTCTCATTTGGTATTTTTCTTTTTGGTTGTGGAAATATCAAAGCCAAACTAATTTAAATTTGGCTTATCCCATTGTCAAAACCATGGAAAATGGAATTAACTTGGGGGCTTTTCAGGACTGCTTTTACCACAAAAAATGAATTACCACAACTCCCTGCCCAGCTCCAAACAAAACCAGCTTTGAAAATTCCCTTCTTCAGGGAATGTTTTTCCTGGGAAAAAAAAAAATCCAGATTTTTCTCATTATTTTGTTGGGATTTTAGCAGAAAATTCTGGCCTTGTGTGTCACATTTCAGACCGTGACCTAGTTCAGGAAAGTGAAGCCCATTCCAGCTGTTGCTTGGGCTCTGCAGCTGAGCTGGGAGATATTTCTGGTTAAAAATAAAGGTTTTAACTTTCACTTTGTCCTAATTAGAGAGAAATTAGGGTTCAGCTCTGGTTCAGAGCAGAGCCCTCACACCCTCACCGGCCTTCTTGGGCCTCTCTTCATTTTTTAAGCACCAAACCAATGAAATTTGGGTCATTCAGTCTTGCAAATCCTCATCCAGCCCTCCTGGTGTGCCAGTTAGGGCAAGATTTAATTAACACTTCATATAATTAACCCCAAACCTTTAAGCCCTTCATTTCCAGGGCGCTGCTTCCACCCAATCCCAGTTCCCAAGTGCTTTCCCCTCTCCCTGTGCTCCCAAGGGCTTTTCCCTGTTCAGCCTGTGCTTTCCTGGTCCTCCCAAAGGTTTTTCCCTCTCCCAGTGTTCCCAAGCACTTTTCCCTGCTCACCCCCTGCTCTCCTGGTGTTCCCAAGGGCTTTTCCCCTGCTCTCCCCATTTTCCAAGGGTTTTTCCCTCTCCCAGTGTTCCCATGTTCTCTTGGTGTTCCCAAGGGTTTTTCCCCATGCCCTCCCCGTGTTCCAAAGGGTTTTTCCCTCTCCTGCTGTTCCCAGGGGTTTTTCCTGTGCTCTCCCAGTGTTCCCAAGTGCTTTTCCCTCTCATGGTGTCCCCAAGTATTTTTTTTTCCCTTCTCACCCTGTGCTTTCCCGATCCCAAATGTTTTCCCCGTGCTCTCCCGTGTTCCCAAGTGCTTTTCCCTCTCTTGGTGATCCCAAGGGTTTTTCCCCATGCTCTACTGGTGTTCCCAAGTGTTTCTCCTGTGCTCTCCCAGTGTTCCCAAGGATTTTATCCATGTTCCAGAGTGTTTTTCCCATCCTCTCCCAGTATTCCCAGGTGGTTTTCCCTCTCCTGCTCACCCCTTGCTCTCCTGGTGGTCCCAAGGGTTATTCCTGTGCTCTCCAAGTGTTCCCAAGGGTTTTCCCCGTGTTCCCAGGTGGTTTTCCCTCTCCTGCTCACCCCTTGCTCTCCTGGTGATCCCAAGGGTTTTTCCCTCTCCCAGTGTTCCCAAGGGTTATTCCCATGCTCTCCCCTGTTCCCAAGGGTTTTCCAGTATTCCCAGGTGTTTTTCCCTCTCCTGGTGCTCCCAAGGGTTTTTCCCTTTCTCCTGGTGGTCCCAAGGGTTTTCCCCATGTTCTCCCAGTGTTCCCAAGGGTTTTCCCCATGTTCCCAGGTGTTTTTCCCTCTCCCAGTGTTCCCAAGGGTTTTCCCCATGTTCCCAGGTGTTTTTCCCTCTCCCAGTGATCCCAAGGGTTTTCCCCATGCTCTCCCTGTTCCCAAGGGTTATTCCCATGCTCTCCCCTGTTCCCAAGGGTTATTCCCATGCTCTCCCCTGTTCCCAAGGGTTTTCCCAGTGTTCTCCCAGTGTTCCCAAGGGTTATTCCCATGCTCTCCCCTGTTCCAAGGGTTTTCCCCGTGTCCCCAGGTGTTTTTCCCTCTCCTGCTGACCCCTGCTCTCCCCGTGGCCTCTCCAGGTGGTTCCTTCAGCGAGGAGACGGAGCACAAGTTCGACCACGTCAGGGGACTCACAAATAACAACGTGTCTGCCCGGTAGAATTCCCACATTCACTTAAGGCAGCCAGGACTCTGCTCCAGCCCTTCCCAACCACTGCCCCCAGGAAATGGAGCCTCCACCAAACTCTGAATTTCAGCTCAGTCACTCCTCAAGAAGCCTCTCCCTCCCCACTTTAGGTGCTCAGGCCACCCCTCGGCGCCTCCTGCAATTCCAGCTCTCCTCAGCTCCAGCTCTTCACCATTCCAAAGATTTCTCCCACATTTTGCAGCACTCCTCGCCTCAGGCTGGGTGCCAGCCACCCAAAAGTGCCTTTATCCTTCATTTCCAAGGCGTTGTTTGGGAATTTCCAGCTCTTTTCCACTCCCAGTGCCTGTTGGTGCTGCTGCTTCCTGCACTCCTCCTCAGCACTGACTCCAGTTTAGCAAGGAAACAGAAGGAAAGGAAAAATTTAAAAAAAAAACCAACAAAAAACAGGAAAAAAGGAGCAGCTTTTTGTGAGCAGAACAGTGAAAAGCTGAATTTAATACTGCAGTGAAACGCTTGGATCCAACAACGGCCGCGCTCCGGAGGGGAGCAAACGCAGAACCTGGAATTTCACAGGGAATTTCAATTTCACAGGGAATCTCAGATGGAATTTCACAGGGAATTTCAGTTTCACAGGGAATTTCATATGGAATTTCACAGGGAATTTCATATGGCATTTCACAGGGAATTTCAGTTTCACAGGGAATTTCATATGGAATTTCAATTTCACAGGGAATTTCATATGGCATTTCATATGGAATTTCACAGGGAATTTCATATGGCATTTCATATGGAATTTCACAGGGAATTTCAGTTTCACAGGGAATTTCATATGGAATTGGAATTTCAAAGGGAATGTCAGAAGGAATTTCACAGAGAATTTCACATGGAATTTCAATTTCACAGGGAATTTCATATGGCATTTCATAGGGAATTTCAGATGGAATTTCAATTTCATATGGCATTTCATATGGAATTTCATAGGGAATCTCATGGAATTTCACAGAGAATTTCACATGGAATTTCAATTTCATATGGCATGTCATATGGAATTTCACAGGGAATCTCATATGGAATTTCACAGGGAATTTCAGTTTCACAGGGAATTTCATATGGCATTTCATATGGAATTTCACAGAGAATTTCACATGGAATTTCAATTTCATATGGCATTTCATATGGAATTTCACAGGGAATCTCATATGGAATTTCATATGGCATTTCATATGGAATTTCAATTTCACAGGGAATTTCATATGGCATTTCATATGGAATTTCACAGAGAATTTCACATGGAATTTCAATTTCATATGGCATTTCATATGGAATTTCACAGGGAATTTCAATTTCACAGGGAATCTCATATGGAATCTCACATGGAATCTCACATGGAATTTCACAGGGAATCAAAGCTCCCTGAAGTGACCCAGAACTGAGCAGATTCCCAGGGATGAGGCCCCTGGGCTGGGAATTCCCATCCCACAGGGATCCTCCACGCCCACCAGGTGCTGTGCCCATCCAAGGATCACCTCCTGACTGGATATTCCATCTTTTCTTAAAGGATGAATTATCCTTGTGCACCTTGCAGAGGGAATTTCTGCCTCTCATCCCCAGGGATCTGCTCCTGTGGGAATTCTCTGTTTGTTTGAGGACACACTTGGCTACAGAGCTCCAATAAAAATCTTTTCCCTGGGGGGGAAAACAAAAAAAAAATCACTTTAGAAGCCCTTGGTGTATTTTCTCCTCACAATTCATGGAAGTTTGGAGGTTTTCCCTCCCCTCTCCTACATCAAAGTTACCTGGAATTCCAGCTGATTCCACAGGGAATTCCAAACTTTCCCCAAAACCCCACCTCACAGGGATGTTGTGAGGCTTAAAAATGCAGAAATATTTTGAGTATTTGTCATTTCTCCAGTGCTCCAAAGGGTTTTAACCTCCTGGCAACTGGAAAATTCCAGTTTTTCCCCAGAATTCCAGACTGGAGCAGGAGCAGAGCCTGGGATGGGGGTGGAAGCTCATTTTAAACCCAGCTCTGGGCACATCAGCACAGGCAAATTCCGGAGGTTTTTTCCCTAATGAGCAAATCCCAACTTTCCTCACCAACAGGGAAGTTTCAGGCTCTTGAAACTCCATGAATAAGGAAAAAATTCCCTAAAACTCGGATTAGCTGCCTGTCAGTTTTCTGGGATATCTGAACAGCAACATCACAACAAACTTGGAACAGATTTTTCAACTCCTGCCCTTGCTTAGAGTTGAATTTTGGCCCCAAAAAAATCCCAATTTTCTTACTCTTAATGCCTATTTTTTGTTGGAAAACGGAGCAGGAATAAGGAATAAAGAAACCACCTCATTCCTGCAGCTGCCCCAGACGCTCTGAAAGCCCCAACACAGAATTCCAGCACTTCCCAGGGCTCCAAAAAAACCCCAAAACGAGAATCCCCACTCCCTAAAGGAACACCCCCGTGGCACTGCCTGCTCTGCATGCATTTAATAGCACAGCCATGCTCATCTTTACAGCCTTGGGGTTGTTTTGGGGTTATTCCTCCTGCTCCAGGGGTTCTGGCTGGAAATCCTCGGTGCCCGTGGGCTCCTGCAGCCGCTGCCTCCAGCCCAGGGCGTGGGACAGGAGCCTCCTGGCCACGGCTGGGTCCGTCTGTGGCCTCTCCTTCCCCAGCTGGAGCAGCTCTAGGGGAAAATGGAAACAAATTTACCCAGCTGGGGCATGGCCAGGGAGAAATTCCTGCTGAAATCCCCAAAATCAGCTTTTTTTCCCTTCTTTTATTTTCATTTACGGACGTGCAATCTTTCTGTCTCGGTGAATAAATTGGGTTTTTTTCAGGATGATGGAATTCCACGTTTCCCACTGAAGCATTGTTTGGTTGCCATAAAGGTTCAGGGCTCTTCTGTTGTGTGAAAAATTGTTTCCCATCCTCTTCCAGGAATTATTGCTGGCAAAATTCACAACATCCCATCCCTGTGAATTGGCAAAATTTCCAACATCCCATCCCTTTCCATGCCTGGAAAAACCCAGGCAATTTATCCATTTATCCAATTGAAACTCCTCAAAACCAGCTGCCCAAATCCTTGGAAAACAGCAAGGAAAATAAATAAAAAAATCTGCATTTAAAATGATATCTGAATATTTCAGATAATTTGGGAAGCCCCTTGGTCAGTGCCCTCCATCTTTTGGATTGCTGCAATTCCATCTGCAAGGAAATCCACTAAAATTTCACCAAGTCCACCAAAATTTGGATTTGGGGATTAATTAATTAATCCTTTATCAATTTGAAGTTGTTATCTACACAGCAAGGGGGGGGCTTGGTTTGTTTTTCCAGAAGTTTCATTCATTAAGGGAAAAAAAAAATTTTTTAAAAATTTTAAAAGAGACACTGTCAGCTAATTAAAATCCAAATTTGTGTTTGGAAAACAATCAATTGAAATTGGATACCAACAGAATTTATGTTTAATTATGATATTTAACAATTAATTGATTGAATAATTAATTAAATAATAAAATGAAAATAACGATATTTTAATTTAACTATATTTTAATTTAATTTAATTCAGAAGAGTGAATAAATAAAAAAACAGATGAAGGGGAGATGCAAACCAAATTTTTGTATCTTTCCTTTAAATCCAGCAGTGCTGAACCTCAGGAATTTGTCCCTGTGACAGTGTCAAAATTGGAATTTAAAGCATCAAAATTGGAATTTATTCTGACTGCAGTGAGCTGGAAAAACCCAGAATTGTTGGTTCAGAGTCTCTGCTGCTGCTGAGGTTCGTGGCTTTGCTTTCCTGTGGCAACTGGACCTGATCAATCTGATTGAAAGGCAATGAAATCAACCAATCAATCAACCAATCAATAATCAATCAATCAGTCAATAGTAATCAATCAACTGATGTTCATGGCTCAGCTTCACCATTTCTCCTTCCTGAATAAAATTATGCCAACCACAAGATTGGGTTTGTCTGCTTTGGATTGCCAGGGGGAGAGGGAAGAGAAAATTCCTGGGGAATTTGATGCCAAAAAAATCCCAATTCCAGCACGACCCTTCCCTTCCAGCTGCCCAAAATCGCAGCAAATTACACCCAAAAAAAAAAAATTAAATTCAATCTGAATTCCAGCAAAATTCCACACCACGGCTCAGTGCCAGAAAATCCATAAAAAACCCAATTGGGAAGAAAAATAATTGGTCCTGAGTGTGAATTTTCTCATGAATTTGTCATGTGGACCAGGGAGGAGTGGGAAATTCAGGAGAAATGGGGTGGATTTGGGGAAATGCAGAAGTGGGGTGGGTTTAGGGAAATCCAGGATAATTGGGAGGGATTTGGGAAATCCAGGAGAATTGGTGTGGATTTAGGGAAATCCAGAAGTGGGGTGGATTTAGGGAAATCCAGAAGTGGGGTGGATTTAGGGAAATCCAAGAGAAATGGGGTGGGTTTAGGGAATTCCAGGAGAAGTGGGA
This sequence comes from Diglossa brunneiventris, assembly GCA_019023105.1. Classification (NCBI taxonomy): domain Eukaryota; kingdom Metazoa; phylum Chordata; class Aves; order Passeriformes; family Thraupidae; genus Diglossa; species Diglossa brunneiventris. Next base: position 1,218,464 of record CM032374.1, read on the forward strand.
TGGATTTAGGGAAATTTAGGAGATGGGGTGGGTTTAGGGAAATTTGGAAGGGCGGTGGATTTAGGGAATTCCAGGAGATGGGGGGTGGGTGGAGAAGTGGTTTGGGTTTAGGGAAATGCAGAACTGGGGTGGATTTAGGGAATTCCAGGGGAATTGGGGTGAATTTAGGGGATTCCAGGGGAATTGGGGTGGGTTCAGGGAATTCCAGGGGAATTGGGGTGAATTTAGGGGATTCCAGGGAAATCGGGGTGAATTTAGGGGATTCCAGGGGAACTGGGGTGGGGTTCAGGGGATTCCAGGAGCAGTGGGGTGGATTTAGGGGATTCCAGGGGAATTGGGGTGGGTTCAGGGGATTCCAGGGGAATTGGGGTGAATTTAGGGGATTCCAGGGGAATTGGGGTGGGTTCAGGGGATTCCAGGGGAATTGGGGGTGAATTTAGGGGATTCCAGGAGCAGTGGGGTGGATTTAGGGGATTCCAAGGGAACTGGGGTGAATTTAGGGGATTCCAGGGGAATTGGGGGTGGGTTCAGGGGATTCCAGGAGCAGTGGGGTGGATTTAGGGGATTCCAAGGGAACTGGGGGTGGGTTCAGGGAATTCCAGGGGAACTGGGGGGTTCAGGGATTCCAGGGGAATTGGGGGTGGGCTCAGGGAATTCCAGGAGCAGTGGGGTGAATTTAGGGGATTCCAGGGGAATTGGGGGTGGGTTCAGGGGATTCCAGGGGAACTGGGGTGGGTTTAGGGGATTCCAGGGGAATTGGGGTGAATTTAGGGGATTCCAGGGGAACTGGGGTGAATTTAGGGGATTCCAGGGGAATTGGGGGTGGGTTCAGGGGATTCCAGGGGAACTGGGGTGGGTTTAGGGGATTCCAGGGGAATTGGGGTGAATTTAGGGGATTCCAGGGGAACTGGGGTGAATTTAGGGGATTCCAGGGGAATTGGGGGTGGGTTCAGGGGATTCCAGGGGAACTGGGGTGAATTTAGGGGATTCCAGGGGAATTGGGGGTGGGTTCAGGGGATTCCAGGGGAACTGGGGTGAATTTAGGGGATTCCAGGGGAACTGGGGTGAATTTAGGGGATTCCAGGGGAACTGGGGTGGGTTCAGGGGATTCCAGGGGAATTGGGGTGGATTTAGGGGATTCCAGGGGAACTGGGGTGGGTTCAGGGGATTCCAGGGGAATTGGGGGTGGGTTCAGGGGATTCCAGGAGCAGTGGGGTGGGTTCAGGGGATTCCAGGGGAATCGGGGTGGGTTCAGGGGATTCCAGGGGAATTGGGGTGGATTTAGGGGATTCCAGGGGAACTGGGGGGGGGGTTCAGGGGATTCCAGGGGAATTGGGGGTGGGCTCAGGGGATTGCAGGGGCAGTGGGGGGTTCAGGGAGCTGTGCCTCACTCGGTCTCTGCAGGGCCTTGACCTTGGACTGTTTGCTGGCGTGCAGCAGGGGCCGGATCTTCAGGCAGGGGTAGCGGCGGCCCAGGGCCTGCGATGCTGCAGGGACACAAAGGGCTGGAATTAACCCCCAAAATTCACATCATGCTGTGCTGGAACCCAGGGGACATTCCTCTGCCTGTCCTGAGGTGTCCTGACCCCCAGGAGAACTCTGCTTTTAACCTCCATCCATGGGGAAAGCTGCCAAGGCTTTGGGATGAAGGGGAATTCTGAGTGTGTGAAATGGATTGTGGTGGAGCTTAGCAAAGGGTGAAAAACTTGGGGGTTTAGTATGGAAAAAGTTTAGCATGGAAAAAAAATTTAGTCTGGAAAAAAAAGTTAAGTATGGAGGAAAAAAGTTTAATGTAGAAGAAAAAGTTTAGTGTGGAGGAAAAAGTTTAGTGTGGAAAAAAAGCTCAGCAGGCAAGAAAAAGTTTAGTGTGGAAGAAAGTTCAGTATGGAAAAAGTTTAGTGTGGAGGAAAAAGTTTAGAATGGAGGAAAAGAAAGTTTAATGTGGAAAAAGTTTAGTATAGAAAAAAGATTAGCATGGAAAAAAGTTTAGTGTGGAAGAAGAAGTTTAGCATGGGGGAAAAAGAAGTTTTAGCATGGAGGAAAAAGTTTAACACGGAAAAAAAACTTTAGGATGGAAGAAAAGAAAGTTTAATGTGGAAAAAAGTTAGTGTGGAAGAAAAAGTTCAGTATGGAAAAAGTTTAGTATGGAGGAAAAATTCAGTACGGAGGAAAAAGTTCAGTATGGAAGAAAAAGTTTGGGATGGAAAGAAAAGTTTAATGTGGGGGAAAAAAGTTTAGGATGGAAGAAAAAGTTTGGGATGGAAGAAAAAGAAGTTTAGGATGGAGGAAGAAGTTTCATGTGGAAGAAAAAATTTAGTGTGGAAAAAAACTTCAGTATGGAAAAACTTTAATGTGGAAGAAAAAGTTGAGTAGGGAAGAAAAAGTTTAGTGTGGAAAAAAAAGTTTAATGTAGAAAAAGTTGAGTATGGAAGAAAAAGTTTAGTGTGGAGGAAAAAGTTTTTAGAATGGAAGAAAAAGTTTAGTATGGAAGAAAAGGTTTAGTGTGGTGGAATAAGTTTAGGATGGAGGAAAAGAAAGTTTAATGTGGAAAAACGTTTAGTATGGAAGAAAAATTCAATATGGAGGGAAAAGTTTAGTGTGGAAAGAAAAGTTTAGTGTGGAAAAAGAAGTTTAATGTAGAAAAAGTTGAGTGTGGAGAAAAAGTTGAGTGTGGAGAAAAAGTTGAGTGTGGAGAAAAAGGTTAGTGTGGAGGAAAAAGTTTTTAGCATGGAAAAAGTTTTTAGAATGGAAGGAAAATTTTAGTATGGAAGAAAAGATTTAGTGTGGTGGAAGAAGTTGAGTATGGAAAAACAGTTCAGTATGGAAGAGAAAGTTTAGTATGGAGGAAAAAAGTTTAATGTAGAGGAAAAAGTTTAGTGTGGAAAAAAAGCTCAGCAGGCAAGAAAAAGTTTAGTGTGGAAGAAAGTTCAGTATGGAAAAAGTTTAGTGTGGAGGAAAAAGTTTAGAAAGGAGGAAAAGAAAGTTTAATGTGGAAAAAGTTTAGTATAGAAAAAAGATTAGCATGGAAAGAAAAAGTTTAGCATGGGGGAAAAAGAAGTTTAGTATGGAGGAAAAAGCTCAGTATGGAAAAAGTTTAGTATGGAAAAAAAATTCAGTACAGAGGAAAAAGTTCAGTATGGAAGAAGAAGTTTGGGATGGAAAGAAAAGTTTAATGTGGGGGAAAAAAGTTTAGGATGGAAGAAAAAGACGTTTAGGATGGAGGAAAAAGTTTCATGTGGAAGAAAAAATTTAGTGTGGAAAAAAACTTCAGTATGGAAAAACTTTAATGTGGAAGAAAAAGTTGAGTATGGAAGAAAAAGTTTAGTGTGGAAAAAAAAGTTTAATGTAGAAAAAGTTGAGTATGGAAGAAAAAGTTTAATGCAGAGGAAAAAGTTTTTAGAATAGAAGAAAAAGTTTAGTATGGAAGAAAAGGTTTAGTGTGGTGGAAAAAGTTTAGGATGGAGGAAAAGAAAGTTTAATGTGGAAAAACGTTTAGTATGGAAGAAAAATTCAATATGGAGGGAAAAGTTTAGTGTGGAAAGAAAAGTTTAGTGTGGAAAAAAAAGTTTAATGTAGAAAAAGTTGAGTATGGAAGAAAAAGTTTAGTGTGGAGAAAAAGTTTAGTGTGGAGGAAAAAGTTTTTAGCATGGAAAAAGTTTTTAAAATGGAAGAAAAGTTTCGTATGGAAGAAAAGATTTAGTGTGGTGGAAAAAGTTGAGTATGGAAAAACAGTTCAGTATGGAAGAGAAAGTTTAGTATGGAGGAAAAAATTTAATATGGAAAAAAAAGTTTAGTATGGAGGAAAAAGTTTAGTATGGAAGAAAAAGTTTTATGTGGAAAATAAAGTTTAGTATGGAAGAAGTTTAGTATGGAGGAAAAACTTTAGTGTGGAAAAAGGTTTTAGAATGGAAGAGAAAGTTAAGTATGGTGGAAAAAGTTTAGGATGGAAAAAACAGTTTAGGATGGAGGAAAAAGTTCAGTATGGAAAGAAAAGTTTAGTGCGAAAAAAAAGTTGTTTAGTATGGAAAAAAGTTTAGTAGGGAAGAAAAAGTTTAGGATGGAAAGAAAAGCTTAGTATGGAAAAAAAATTTCAGTAGGGAGGAAAAAGTTTAGTGTGGAAAAGAAAGTTTAATGTGGAAAAAAAGTTTAGTATGGAAGAAAAATGTCAGTATGGAAGAAAAAGTTTAGGATGGGAAAAGAAGTTTAGGATGAAAGAAAAAGTTCAGTGTGGAGGAAAAGGTTTAGTGTGGAAAAAAAGTCCAGTGTGGAGGAAAAAGTTTAGGATGGAGGAAAAAAGTTTAGTATGGAAAAAAGTTTTGTGTGGAAAAAGAAGTTTAGTATGGAAAAAGTTTTTAGTATGGAAGAAAAAGTTTAGCGTGGAAAAAAGTGTTTAGGATGGGAAAGGTTTAGTGTGGAAGAAAAAGTTTAGGGTGGAGGAAAAAAGTTTTGGGTTTTTAGCATGGAGGTGGGTAGGAGACAAGCTGGAGGATTTGGGGCATTGTCTGATCTCCTTCTTGTTCTTCATCTGCCCCATTTCCTGCAGGGTTGGGGGCACAGGGGGATTCATCAGAAGGAACCACAATGCAGATGTTGGACAGACAAATAATGAGTTATTGGTAGGACGGTGGAAATAAAATATATCCCAAGAGTTAATTGGACAAACCAGCTTTAAAAGACCTCAAATCTGTGTCTGGTGACTTTTGGTGCCTTCTCTCTGTACCCTGAGTCTGAGGTGCAGACAGTGCTGAGCTTTTAATAAGGGGAAAATAAACAACAACCTGAAGACCAAAAACCCAAAAATCCCAACCATCCCTCATTCCTAACACAAAACCCTTTAAAGATCTCCCCATCAAAACAAAACCACAAAAAAAGCACAAAATCACTCAGTGACCTCAGCATTTGCTCAAGGCTTGGACTAAAGCAGCTGAAGTCATGGTTGGAAGAATTCCCCATCAGGAATAATCCCAAAAAAAACAGGAAAAAAATGTTATTTTAGAAGAACCTTGGCACTTTCAGGGGAAATCCCAAATAAAACCTGTTGGGATATGAGAGGAACAGCTCCAGGGCTGGCTCTGAGCTGCACTTGGGGTGTTTGTTCCCCCCAAAAAAATGAGTTTACCCAGATTTTTGGTGCCATCCCCCTCCCAATATCCCTGGGAGGTGACTGGAATATTTTCAAGTCATAAAAGACAAAAAAAAAAAAGGGAAAAAAAAAGTGAAAAACCACTTGATTATCATTATAATTATTAGTCATTTCTAGGAGTGCACACAGCTGCATCCATGGCAATTAAAAACCTCATCCCAGCCCAGAAATTCCAGCTTCCCAAAACCCTTCCAGGATGGAAAGGAACAGGAAAAAAATAAAATAGACTAAAATAAAATGGAATAAAATAAAATAAATTGAAATAAAAAAAATATAAAATAAAATATATAAAATAAATTTTAAAAATTAAAATAAAATAAAATAAAATAAAAATAATATAGAAAATAAAATAAAATAAAAATAAAATAAAAATAGAATAAAACAAAATATAAAATAAGATAAAATATAAATAAAAATTAAATTAAATTTAAAATAAAATTAAATTAAAAATAAAATAGAATAAAATAAAATAAAATTAAAATAATAAAATAAAAATAAAATAATATATAAAATAAAAATAAAATAAAAAAAAACAAATTATAAAATAGAATAAAATAAAAAAAAATTAAAATTAAATTTAAAATAAAATTAAATTAAAAATAAAATTGAATAAAATGGAATAAAATAAAATGGAATAAAAATAAAATGGAATAAAATAAAATAAAATAAAATAAAATAAAATAAAATAAAATAAAATAAAAATAAAATAAAATAAAATAAAATAAAATAAAATAAAATAAAATAAAATAAAATAAAATAAATCCACTGCCAACAGTTGAGGGCACTGGGAAGGGGCTGGGGAGCTCTGGGTGCCTCAATCCCACCCAAGTACCTGTGGAGAGGCTGGAGAAGATTCCCAGGGCATGGGTGTCATCCACCCACTGGATTTTGAAGCCACTCTCACTGCAAGAAAAGAGAATAATTCGAATTAATGTCAAGAAAAACAAAGCCCCAGCAAAACCCAGCAGCCCCAGGAGGGCTTTATGTGATTTGTGCTGTTTCCCAAAGCATTATTCCCATCTTAAATGGGGGAAAGGGCAGGAAAAGAAGGAAAAAAGGACATTAAATGTGCCCTTTTGAGGCCACAGTGTGAAATTACCCCAAAATTCTCCTTTTCCTCTTAAATCCAACCTCGGTTTCAGGGATTGGCTTCCAGCACCAAAACACTGACATTTCTGCAGTGCTTCCCAGGCATAAAAATAAAAACCAAGGGATTTCTGAAGTGATTTGGGGTGAAATCTCATAAAGAGTCAGGGAAAATGGGATTTTGAGAGCAGGAATTCAAAAATATTCCAATCCTTTTCCAGCTCTGCTTCACTCCCAGAGAGTGGAGAAAGAAATCTGGGGAAGCACACACAATGCAGGAAGAATTATTTCAATATTATTAAAATAGAAATTGAAATCGTTAAATAAAAATTATTCTTTCACTTTTAAAGAATAATTTAAATATCATTTTTAAATGTAATTTATTTGGTTTAATTGATCTGTGGAAGGAATTTTCACAAGTAATCAGGAATCACTCCAAGAGAGGAACTCAGCTCTGCCCTCACTGAAAAATCATTTAAAATATAGTTTTAAATAATAATTTAAATATAAATTTAAAATGTAATTTATTTATTTATTTGGTTGAATGATCTGCAGAGGGAATTTTCACATCTAATCCAGGAATTATCCCAAAAGAGGGGGAGGAAAACAGAGCCATGGAGTAAAGCTGGGCTTTAAACCAGGATTAAACTGCAGCAAAAGCCTTTGAGGCACAGAATGAGAGGAAGGTGAAACTAAAATTCAGAATTTGGGTGCCAGAAATGTGGGGTAAAGCTGGGCTTTAAACCAGGCCTAAACTGCAGCAAAAGCCCCTTTGAGCCACACAATGAGGAGAAGGTGAAACTAAAATTCAGAATTTGGGTGCCAAAGTCATGGAGTAAAGCTGAGCTTTAAACCAGGACTAAAATGCAGGAAAAGCTCCTTTAAGGCACACAAAGAGGGGAAGGTGAAACTAAAATTCAGAATTTTGTTGCCAGAAATGTGGAGTAAAGCTGGGCTTTAAACCAGAGGAAAGCTGGGCTTTAAACTGCAGGAAAAGCCTTTGAGGCACATAATGAGAGGAAGGTGAAACTAAAATTCAGAATTTGGGTGTCAGAAATGTGGAGCAAAGCTGGGCTTTAAACCAGGCCTAAACTGCAGCAAAAGCCCCTTTGAGACACACAATGAGGGGAAGGTGAAACTAAAATTCAGAATTTGGGTGTCAGAAATGTGGAGCAAAGCTGGGCTTTAAACCAGGGGAAAGCTGGGCTTTAAACCAGGGGAAAGCTGGGCTTTAAACTGCAGCAAAAGCCCCTCTGAGCCACACAATGAGGGGAAGGTGAAACTAAAATTCAGAATTTGGGTGTCAGAAATGTGGAGCAAAGCTGGGCTTTACACCAGGCCTAAACTGCAGCAAAAGCCCCCTTGAGGCACACGGAGAGGGTGAGGTGAAGCCAACACCCAGAATTTGGGTGCCGGTCCCAGGCTGCGCTCCCTGCCCTGCTCAGGCCCCCGGGCAGTCACTCACTGGAAGTCTGAGAACATTTCCAGCAGATCCTCGGTTTTCAGGGACGAGGGGAAGTCGTAGATCTCGGTGACGTGGCCCAAGTCCCCCTCGCTGACCTGGGCCTCCCCATAGCCAGAATAATCCACGCTGATCCTCTCGATGCTGATGTCCTTCACTGTCAAATTCCCAACGATCTGGGAAGATCCAAACCAAGGATTAAAAAAGAAAACAATGAGCCAGGCTCAAGTTTCACCCCCTTGAGCTTCTTTGAGTTAGGTCTCACAAGCTCTTGGAGGTTTATTTCACACCCAAGACAGCTCAGCCACCTTGGCATAAAATCAGCAGGATGGCTTCTGTGGCAGCGGTGGGAACAAAAAGGTTTTAATAAAAGGCAAAATAACAAAACTCTTTACAAAGAAAAACTGATTCGGGTGCAAGAGGTTCTTGCTCCTGGTAAACACCTCACAAAAGCGATCAGTTTCTCTGTTCTCTTCTTTTTATAGTAAATTGTCTGGGCAGGACTTTTTGACTCCTGTCCACTTAGCTATCCTTAAGTTTGAGGTGAAGTCCCCTCAAACTGTCCTGTGAGGTTCCTTTTCAGCTAATTGAGGAGAGAAACTTCTGGGCTTCTTTCCTTTTAAGGGGACAAAAGCTAGTTTTGTCACTCAAAAACAAAAAGCAAAACCAAAAAGCCCATTCCCACACCCCCTCAGAGCCCAGTCCTCACCTCAGCCACCCCAGCCCCACCTGCACCACCAGGACATGGAATCCCCTCCCGGGAGCGCCTCCTTCCCCTCTTTTCCCAGATTTTGCCCCAAATCACCTCTGCCAGGAGCTCTGCCGTGCAGTCGTCCTCGAGGCCGCTCTGCCTCGTCCCCTCTCTGTCCCCTGCAGCCAAATCCAGGCCCCTCCTCAGCGCCTCGGCCACCTCTGAGCCTTCCTTGTCCTCCTCTTCCTCCTTCCCCTGGACCCGCCCCGGAGCGCCCGGATCTGCCCCACGGAGCGGCTCGGGGGCAGCCAGAGCCTCGCCTGGGCCTTCCAGAACCTTCTGCAGGGGTTCCTGCTCCACCTGCCCAGCGCTGGGGCTGGGAACAGCCCGGACTCCCTGGGAATTCCGGGAATGCTGATCTGCAGCGGGGAACTGGCGGCTGCTGCTGCTGCTGCTCTGCAAGGTCTGAGACTCCAGCTCTGGGGGGGCTGACACGGCCAGGTGTGGCACACCTGGGGCTGTCACACCTGGGGCTGTCACGGCCAGGTGTGGCACACCTGGGGCTGTCACAGCCGGGTCTGTCCTGCTGTCACCGTGGTTCTCCAGAGGGACAGAGCTCCTCCCGCACTCCGCCCCTCCAGAATCCCGGCTGGATTGCTTCTCCTCCTGCAGCTGGGCCTGGAACTCGCTGCTCTCTGCAATGGTGGTGCTGTCCTGGCTCAGCTCCTCTCCTCCTGCCTCGGGCGGGTGTTTGTTGTGTGCAGAACTCGGGGAATGGGAACAGTCTTCATCCCGACCTTCCTGCTCACAGGAATCGCCGCCATTCCCTAAGGATGGCACCTTCTCATCACACAGGGGATGCTCGGCGCTGCCTTTTCCAGGGACATCCTCAGGCTCCTGCTGCCTCCCAGCGCTGCCTCCAGCCCTGCCCAGCTCCTGCTGCTCCCGGCTGGAATTCCTGGGGCCGTTTTCCCCTCCTGGAGCCGCCTCCCCGTCCCGGGGCTCTCCCGCTCCCTCCAATTCGCCTTTTTCCGGCCCCTCTGGGCACGAACGGGGCTCTCTCTGGCTTCCTCTGGGCGGCCGGGAGATCCTGCCCGAGCCCACGCTGGCTCGGGCGCTGTCCCCGTGCGTGTCCCCGGGCTGGCGCAGCCGGGCCCCCCGGCCCCCCCGGCCCCAGGGCGGCACCGGGCGCTGCCCACGGGCGGGGGCGGACCCGGCCCTTTGCTCACTCGGGGTCTCGGTGGGAAGCCTGGGAGGAGGGGGGTGGTGAGAGGGGAGCAGGGGGAGCTCAGGGATGCGAGGAAAAGGAGGAGAAGCATCAAAAAGGGAATTCCCAAAAGGGAAAATTCCCAACGGGAAAATCCCGCTGTGCCCTGGGGTCTGGGAGGTGCCATTGGTAATGGAGAACCTGAACGGGACACAGGGACTTTGTCCTGGAGCCCGTCTGGAGCCAGGCTGAGAGAGCTGGGAACGCTCCAGGGAGAGCTCAGAGCCCCTTCCAGAGTATGAAAGGGCTCCAGGAAGAGCTCAGAGCCCTTTCCAGTGCCTAAAGGGGCTCCAGGAGAGCCGGAGAGGGACTGGGGACAAAGCAGAAGCATCAAATTCCCGAAGGGAAAATCCCAGTGCTCCTTGGAGTCTGGGAGGTGCCATTGGTAATGGAGGACCTGAATGGGACACAGGGACTTTGTCCTGGAGCCCGTCTGGAGCCAGGCTGAGAGAGCTGGGAACGCTCCAGGGAGAGCTCAGAGCCCCTTCCAGAGCATGAAGGGGCTCCAGGAGAGCTGGAGAGGGACTGGGGACAAGGGATGGTGAGAGGGGAGCAGGGCAAGCCCAGAGGAAAAGGAGGAGAAGCGTCAAATTCCCAAAAAATCCCTCTGTTCCTTAGGGTCTGGGAGGTGCCATTGGTAATGGAGACCTTAAATGGGACATGGTGACTTTATGCCTGATCCAAGGGCTGGAGCCAGGCTGAGGGAGCTGGGAACACTCCAGGGGCTCCAGAGAGACCTCAGAGCCCCTTCCAGGGCCTAAAGGGGCTCCAGAGAGACCTCAGAGCCCCTTCCAGAGCCTAAAGGGGCTCCAGAGAGACTCAGAGCCCTTCCAGGGCCTAAAGGGGCTCCAGAGAGACCTCAGAGCCCCTTCCAGGGCCTAAAGGGGCTCCAGGAAGAGCTCAGAGCCCTTTCCAGTGCCTAAATGGGCTCCAGAGAGACCTCAGAGCCCCTTCCAGAGCCTGAAGGGCATCCAGGGAGAGCTCAGAGCCCCTTCCAGAGCATGAAGGGACTCCAGGAAGAGCTCAGAGCCCTTTCCAGTGCCTAAAGGGGCTCCAGGAGAGCCAGAGAGGGGCTGGGGACAAAGCAGAAGCATCAAATTCCCAAAGGGAAAATCCCAGTGCTCCTTGGGGTCTGGGAGGTGCCATTGGTAATGGAGGACCTGAATGGGACACAGGGACTTTGTGCTGGAGCCCCTCTGGAGCCAGGCTGAGAGAGCTGGGAACGCTCCAGGGGCTCCAGAGGGACCTGGAGGGACTCCAGGGACACCTCAGAGCCCCCTCCAGAACCTGAAGGGGCTCCAGGAGAGCTGGAGAGGGACAAGGATGGAGGGACAGGACACAGGGAATGGCTCCCAGTGCCAGAGGGCAGGGATGGATGGGATACTGGGAGGGTTGAGGGGCTGGGATGGAATTCCCAGAGCGGCTGTGGCTGCCCCTGGATCCCTGGCAGTGCCCAAGGCCAGGCTGGGGGGGCTTGGAGCAGCCTGGGACAGCGGGAGGTGTCCCCAGAAGGTGACAAAGGTGGCACTGGGATGAGTTTCGGGTCCCTCCCAAACCATTCCAGGATTTTGATCATTGCCAGCCCTGACCCAGCGGATCACAGCTCACCTGACAGCAGAGTGACAAATGACTGTCCTCCTCCTCCAGCCCTCTCCCACCGAGAAGCTGCTCAGCAATTCCATGTTCTCCACGGTCCTGTGGATCAGGTACCTGAGGCGGCTGGACAGGGGTGGGAACAGGAGCACTCTGCCAGGACAGAAACGTGCAGGGAGGGATGGGGATGATGGAAACATTTAATAACCTCGTCCCTGAGTCATTCTCAGCACAGGATTTAAATCAGAAAAAAGGCAAGCGGGACTTGGTGGTATTAAAAGCATAAATGACTTCTCAGATTTGCAGCCAGACACATTTTACACATAAAATGGAGTGTGGGGAATGCCTGACCCAAGGCCTTGGCCTGGACTCTCCTTCCTGCTGTATCCATAAGGGAAAGGCTAGGAAGCACCAGCAGAAAGCTGCCACTGATCCCCTCCCTCCCAGCCTGAGTCTAATTTCATTTCTCTCTCCACAATATCTATCTTATTCTACAACATTTCTAAATCAATATTTATCTCAAAATTTATACACAAATATATACTATATAAACCTTCTTTGTATACAAATATATACTATAAATATATAAACCTTCTATCAAACTTTATAAATTACAAATTTATAAATATATAAACCTTCTATCAAACTTTATAAATTACAAATTTATAAATATATAAACCTTCTATCAAACTTTATAAATTATAAACTTATAAATATATAAACCTTCTATCAAACTTTAAAATTCCTCCATAAAGCCATTTCCCACCTGGAAACCAGGAATAAGCCAAGATTGGATAAATAAACTCCAGTTCAATGTCACTGCTGTCACCTGGTTTGTCCCCGAGTGTTTGACAATGGCACAGGGAAGTTCTTTGCCAAACATTTTATTTAAAAAAAAGCACTGAAACAAATATTTAAGGTCACGAGAAGCTGGCAGGGAGCTCAGCTCAGCATTGCCAGCCCTGCTCCTGTCCAGCACCCGGGGCTTGGCCACCCCAAGGGCTCCAAAGGTCACCGGGTTGGGAACAGCTCCAGGTGAACCCAGGAGGAGCAGTGGCTGCTGTGAAGCCACCAAAGGCCCCAGAACCCTGCCTGAAGGGGAGGGCATCCCACACCCATCCCAGCACGTGGGGCTGCACAGCCAGACCCCAAATGCTGCTGCTTTCACCCCAGAAAAGCGATGCCAAGCACGAGCCCAAGGCGCCCAGGTGTCCGTGGTGCTGCCCAGGTGTCCCTGGTGCTGCCCAGGTGTCCCTGGTGCTGCCATGGCCCGGGGACACTCAGGGACCCACCGGTGGTGCTGGCCCTGCTCCATGAAGTGCTCCAGCTCCTCCACGATCCTGCCCACGAACTCATCCTCGCTGGGCGACAGGAAAACGCCATCCATGGGGCACAGTGCCGGGGGGGACAGCCTGTGGGGGGACAGGGACAGCCTGCGGGGGGACAGGGACAGCCTGCGGGGGGGACAGGGACACACCTGAGGGGACAGGGGAACAATGGAGGGACAGGGACAGCCTGCGGTGGGACAGGGACACATGGAGGGACAGGGACAGCCTGCCGGGGCACAGGGACACATGGAGGGACAGGGACACAGCTGGAGGGACAGGGACACACGGGGAGGGACAGGAGAACACGTGGAGGGACAGGGACACAGCTGGAGGGAGGGACAGGGACAGCCGCCAACCCCCGCCCATGGGTGCCCAGCGCCCCTTCCAAACCTCACCCGCCCCTGTGCTGGCTCCGTCTGCACCGCGTTATCCCCCAGCCCTAGGCATCCCAATTTCCCCCTGCCCTGGGCATCCCAGTGTCTCCGTGCCCTGGGCATCCCAGTGTCTCCGTGCCCTGGGCATCCCAGTTTCCCCCTGCCCTGGGCATCCCCAGCCTCTCTGCACTGCGCTATCCCCTTGCCCGGACACCCCCATGCCGCTCTCTGCATCCGCCTGCCCCCCCCTTCTCCCAGCGCCACGTGCTGCCTCCTGTCCCCACCACCACCACCATCATCATCACCATCATCATCATCACCCCGACCCCCCCATCTCCCCCATCCCCGCCCCCTCGGCCCCCCCGCGCCCCCGCTCTGCGCCCGCGGGGTCCCCCCGGCTCCGGCCGCCCCGCCCGGGTCCCCCCGCGCCCTCACCGCCAGGCCCGGCCGAGCAGCGGATGCCGGTCGGCGCCTGCGCCCGCTTCTGGCTCCTCCCGCCCGATCCCGGCTCCTCCCGCCCGATCCCGGCTCCTCCTTCTCGATCCCGGCTCCTCCCGCCCGATCCCGGCTCCTCCCGCCCGCTTCTGGCTCCTCCCGCCCGATCCCGGCTCCTCCCGCTCTGCCCCGCTCCTCCCACCCCATCCCGGCTCCTCCCGCTCGGTTCTGGCTCCTCCCGCCCGGTCCCGGCTCCTCCCGCCCTGCCCCTGCTCCTCCCACCCCATCCGGGCTCCTCCCGCTCGGTTCTGACTCCACTCGCCCGATCCCGGCTCCTCCCGCCCGATCCCGGCTCCTCCCGCTCTGCCCCCGCTCCTCTCGCCCGATCCCGGCTCCTCCCGCCCCATCCCGGCTCCTCCCGACCGATCCGCGCTTTTCCGTTCCCGTCCGTGCTCGTCCCGCTTGGTCTGGGCTCCTCTCGGCCTGTCCTGGCTCTTCCCCCTCATCCCCATTCTCTCCCTCTCGCTCCCAGTTCTTCTTCCCCCTCATCCTCGGTTCTTCTTCCCTCTCGCTCCCGGTTGTGCCTCCCCGTCCCGGCTTCATCCCCGCTGGTGCCGGCAGCGCTCCTGGATCTGCTGTCCCCGAACCCTCCCGGGCCGGGTTCGTCCCCCTGTCCCCGTTCGGCTCCGAGCGCTCCGGAATCGCCGCTGAGGTTGGGGCAGCCGGGGCTGATTTCAGCCTGCCCGGAGCTGCTTTCCCGGGAAGCAATCCCGGCCTCGGCTTTCCCGGGAAGCAATCCCGGCCTCGGCTTTCCCGGGAAGCAATCCCGGCCTCGGCTCTCCCGGGAAACAACCCCGGCCTCGGCTCTCCCGGGAAGCAATCCCGGCCTCGGCTCTCCCGGGAAACAATCCCGGCCTCGGCTCTCCCGGGAAACAACCCGGCCTCGGCTCTCCCGGGAAGCAACCCCGGCCTCGGCTTTCCCGGGAAACACCCCCGGCCTCGGCTCTCCCGGGAAACAACCCCGGCCTCGGCTCTCCCGGGAAGCAATCCCGGCCTCGGCTCTCCCGGGACACCACCCCGGCCTCGGCTTTCCCGGGAAACCGTCCCGGCCTCGGCTTTCCCGGGACACCACCCCGGCCTCGGCTCTCCCGGGAAACCATCCCGGCCTCGGCTCTCCCGGGAAACAATCCCGGCCTCGGCTTTCCCAGAACATCCCCCGGCCTTTCCCCGAGGAGAGGAGCAGGTTTCCATTCCGGAAATAAAGTCAGGCAAGACATCAACCCCCAGCAGCCACGTCCCATTATCCTCTCCTGTGCTCATTTCTCCCGTTCTCTGTTAAAGCCATTCTTCCTAAAATTCCTGATTTTTCTGGCTGAAAAATCACTTGAAGGCCAGCAGTCATTCCCTGTCTCCCTGCAATTCCAGCTGGGAAAGCAGCACAATTCCACATCCCCTTAATTCCCACACTCTCCCTGCCTGCCCCAGCCCGGCACATTAAAATCATGGAATGGTTTGGACTAGGAGGAACATCCAATTTTTCCCCTCTATCTGCTGATTTCCACGTGGATTTGATGCTTTTCCTCCTTTCCCTCTTTGCAAATATCACTTTTCTCAGGCCCCTCTGCTCCTCACCCAAAAAACCCAGAAGCTGTCCCCAGGTCACCCATGGCACATCCAAAGTGACCTGGTTTTTTGGGATTACAGAGCAGGGTCAGGCACAGATCCTGCCCCAGTCCCTGCTCTGGGATCAGCCCCAGGCTGGAATAATTTCACCCACCCCAGTGTGGAATTTGAGATGGGAGAAGGGAAAAGAGGAGGAGGAGAAGGAGGAAGTGGGATTACAGAGGAAACCTGTGCAGGGAAAAAGGAGCTGCATTCTGCAGCCAGGGAAACAAGGGGGGTCTGTGCCAAGGGCAGCCCCAGTCCCACCAGTTTGGAGCTGTTCCCATTTCCCAGTCTGCCCACAGGAATGTCTGTAACACACTGGGATTTCTTCCAGAGCCTGGCAGGTTTGGGGCTGGCTCTGTCACCACCTGTCCCTTCTGCTACTGGGTCAGAGCTGCTGCAGGAAAATAGCAATAATTAAACACATTCATTTAATTCAATAATTAAATACAGGTAATAAGAGGACACAAAATGGGTCACTTCACCCTCTTTGTTGTCTTTCCTTTGCAGTTCACCCTGCTCATCACAGACACACCGAGCTGGCTGCTTTCCCCCAATCCCTTTACAAACCATCCTGGATTAAGCACCAGAATTTACCACACGTATCAAGAAACTCTTCAAAAACGGTTCTGGGAAAAGCTGGGCACTCCCATTCCCTCCTGTGCCAAGCCAGGAGTTCCCAGCACCACACAACCCCCTGAATTATAAATATTGATTATAAACTAATACAGCAGCGTTCAGATTCATTCAGTCACTCGAGGGGTTCCAGATGATCGCTCCCCTCTCACAGCAACAATTCCTTCTCCAAATTAGGCTGAAAAAACCCAAGATTGTTTTGGGTTGACCCAAAAATCCTGCTGGCTGTCCCACAGGGAGATGTTGTGGATGCTGTGGAATCCTGTCAGCGCTTCCCTAGAAAAATCCCAGAGGCCGGGAGAGCTCTGCTCCCCTCCCACATTGCTCTGTAATTAGCGCTGGGCTCTGTAATTAGCACTGCCTGATTTCTCCCTTTGTTTGCCGGGGAGGGGGAGCTGAGGATGTCTGGGGTTCACAGGGATGAGCCGGGTTTAATCAGGCAGGGATCAAACTCCTTCCCAAAGTCACTGAGGTGGAGCCCAGGAGCTGTTCCTGAGCTCTCTGATGAGACAGAACCTTCCAGAGGGCTGGGATGGAGCCTGGGAGCTGTTCCTGACCCCTCTGATGAGACAGAACCTTCCAGAGGTTGATTGGGGAGCGAGGAGAGCTCCTGAAGAGCCTTTGTGATTGAAATGGAGGAGGATGGGAATTAGAGGGAGAATGAAGCAAAAAGGGATGGAACAGCCTTGGAACAGGAGGATCTGTGGGGTGGGAGGGTGCAGTGGAGGAGCAGAAACCAGGACAGTGTTGTGGATTTCTCCTGTTCCCTCTGGAGGGCTCGGACACAACATCCAGGGGCTAAACCAGGGCTTTGATCCCTGCCAGGAGCCCTCAGCCGGGCATTCCCAGCTCCTGCCCCAGGCCCAGAGCAGAATTTCAGCCCCCAAATCCTTCCTGCAACAGCTCCAGACACGGAGCTGCTCCCAAACCCAGCACCAGGCTCCAGGTCAGACCTGCAGGAGGAGTTTCTGAGGACAGGGACAGCCAGAGCTGAGCCCAGGAGAGTTATCCTGGGAAATCCATGGAATTCCTGAGGACAGGGACAGCCAGGGGTGAGCCCAAGAGAGTTATCCCAGGAAATCCATGGAATTCCTGAGGACAGAGACAGCCAGGGGTGAGCCCAGGAGAGTTATCCTGGGAAATCCATCACCTCCTTCCCACATAATCACTGGTTTTCCGTGGCTGGAGGTGCCACACGGCCCAGCATGGCCCCACAGAGCTCCAGGCAGGAATGCCAGAAGCAGTTGGCAACCAGGGAGCAGGATTTGGCCAGTGCCCATCCAGCAGCCTCGGGCCAGTGACCAGTTGGATTTGGCCAGTGACCAGTTGGATTTGGCCAGTGACCAGTCGGATTTGGCCAGTCCCCATCCAGCAGCCTTGGGCTGGTGACCACAGGACAAGAGCAGTGGCCAAAGCCACCTTTCCCCTCAGGCACAGCTGGGTTTTCACTTCCTGACACGGAGAGGCTCAGGAGACCCAACCATCTCTGCTCTCTCGGCTGAAGTCACCAGGAAAGAGGAGTTTCCAGCCCTTCTGTCCATCTTTTGCAGAAAGTGAGGTTTTTGAACCATGGGTGAACTGGGGAAAGCAGCAACACAAATCCTGCTGCCACCTGGGCTGGGCCCAAAATTCGTTTACAGAAACGGGGCTGGAGACACCTGGAAAGCCTCTCTGGTGTTCCACCCGGGTGATGCAAACAGAGTGGAACACCCTCAATATCCCCAGCTCCTCAGAGAACAGCAATGTCCAGCTCTCCTCTCTGATGGAGACCTTCCCACCAGCCTTTTTCTTTCCCCACCCCGGCTCAATGGAAGGTGCTGCTGGCCAGGGGGGGAATCCTCCCCAGCCAGACTCAGGAGGGGGTTCTGAGGAGGGAAGGAGCCCAGAGAAACCGTATCCAAGGCCACTTTGGGATGGGAGAAGGGAAAGGAGGAGGAGGAAATGGAGGAAGATGCTTCCTGGTGGGATTACAGAGGAAACCTGTGCAGGAAAAAAGAGAAAAAGGAGCCACATTCTGCAGCCAGGTAAACAAGGGGGGTCTGTGTCAAAGGCACCCCAGTCCCACCAGGCCAGTGACCAGCTGGATTTGTCCAGCTCCTCTCTCAGCTCCTCAGAGAACAGCAATGTCCCAGCTCCCTCTCTGCTGGAGACCTTCCCACCCCTCTTTTCTTCTCCCACCCAGGCTCAATGGAAGGCGCTGCTGGCCAGAGGGGGAATCCTCCCCAGCCAGACGGGGGTCCCACACTCAGAAGGGGAATCTGAGGGGGAGAGGAGCCCAGAGGAACCCCTCTCCAAGGCCACCCTCGGGGTTTTCCAGCTGCAGCACGGCGTGGGGCAGCAGCTGGGGCGGGCTGAGGCTCTGCAGAGCCCTGTGCCCGGAGGTGTCGGGGTCAAGGACACCAGCTCGTTGCTGAAGGTCACCCTCCACGGCGCCGCCGCGGCACAGGCAGCCCCAGCCAGCAGGGAGGCGAAGGCCGCGCGGAACTCGGCGTTGAAGGCGTAGATGATGGGGTTGAGGGCAGAGTTGGCCCAGCCCAGCCAGGTGAAGGTGCTGAGCACGGCCCTGCTGACGCACGGTGACGTCCCCGGGACGTGGAGCTCAGGATCACAGAAGGGCACCAGGCAGTTGAGCACGAAGAAGGGCAGCCAGCAGCACACGAGACGCCCACGATGATGGAGAGGGTCTGCAGCACCTTGGTCTCCTTCTTGAGGGAGTTTTTCAGGGAGGTTTCCCGAGGGCGGGCGCTCCGTCCCGCCGGTGTCTCCAGGGAGGAGATCCCGCGGAGCTGGCGCCGGGCCAGGCGGAACAGGCGCCTGTAGGTGCCCAGCATGATGGCAACGGGGATGTAGAAGCTGATGAGGGACGAGGAGATGGCGTAGGTCCTGCTGAGGCTGGGATCACAGCTTCCCTCCTCTGCAGAGCCGTTAAACCCCAGCTGCTCTCGGCTGGGCAGCTCCCGGTCCTTGTGCCACTGCAGCTGCACGGGGAGGAAGGAGATGAGGAGGGACAGCAGCCAAGCCACCGCGATGGTGACGAAGGCCAGGCGCTGTGTCACCCTCCTCTGGTGGCAGAAGGGCTCGGCGATGGCCCAGTAGCGCTCGACGCTGATGAGGCACAGGTGGAGGATGGAGGCCGTGCAGCACATGATGTCAAAGGCCACCCAGAGGTCACAGAAAGCCCCAAAGGGCCAGAAGCCCAGCACGTCGCTGGCAGCTCTCCAGGGCATCACCAGGACGGCCACCAGCAGGTCGGACACGGCCAAGGAGACCACGAAGAGGTTGGTGACCTTGGAGCGCAGGTGTGGGAACCTGAGCACGGCCAGGCACACCAGGGCATTGCCCAGCAGCGTGGCGAGGATGAGGAGGGACAGGCAGGTGGCTGTCACCACCCGCAGGGACAGCGGGGAGTGGCTTTGTTCTGCCCAGCTGGTGGCACTGAGCCCGTCCTGCCCAGCTCCTCCTGCCGAGGGGTAAAACCCATCCATGGCTGCCCCGTGTTCCTGGATCGCAAAGCAA